>VZUI01075212.1:0-36567 GCA_013401135.1 Cettia cetti
ATTATTATTATTATTATTATTATTATTATTATTATTATTATTATTATTATTATTATTATTATTATTATTATTATTCGAACACCTCTTTTTCTCTTAGAACACCTGGAACATCTCTGTGTCCACTGATATATATTTACCTGGACAGTTATGTGATTGTTTTTGACAAAAAGATCTGGAATTTAGCTTTATTGATACAGGTTCCAAGTTGCTCATACCACTAATCCTGCAGAACGTTTGCCCTGGAAGAAAGAGGGATTGTACTCAATTTTGCTTAATTAAATCAACCTAAACTAATTGTCAGCTAATAAAATAGTGTTGGTCAGCTCATAAAACAGAAATGAAGATTAAAAGAGCAGTTGCCATGAACAGGTGGTAACTCTGTTTCCAAGTTAGACCACATTACTCTCTGGCACAGGATCTCTGAGAATACCTCATATTCCAGTTTTTTTCAAAAAAATGTTTATGAAACTTATAAAATATAGAGCTCATTTTATAACCAATTTTCTATCTCACCTGCCAAGAGCAGTGAGGGTTGAGCCAGCACAAGGCGGATGCAGAGTTTTAGGCAGATGTCCAGAAATGGATTCTCTGCACAGGGCTGTGGAATACATTTCTACCTTTGAATGGCCTTTCTGCTGCAATTCTTGAGATTTAGTTTTTTCTTTCTTGTTGCTGTTGCAGAAAAGACCTAGTAAAATTTTTTTAATGTCATTGATCTTGAGCTGACACTGTTCTGCTAAGGGAAAAACTTTTGTTCTCACTGTGGATGCTGTTTAACTCTAGATGGATCTTGAATTAGTTAACAGGATCCCTCTGGATTTGGCCTTGAGTGTTTTTGTTGACTCTGCAGATCTTGCAGAAGGCATTAAGCATTTATCTAATTTCATCTGGAAAGGACTAAGCTGGAATCTTTCTCTGCTTCTCAAAGTAGAAGCAGAACTCAGTGGTTTGAAGTTGCTGGTAATGGTTGAATGATGAAAGAAAATTTATTGCATAGTGATTATTCTATTATTTGGATAAGAGTGAAAACCATGTGGTTTTGAGCATTTTGCTATGGCTTGCAGGTAATGTAGTAGTGCAGGACTTCCAACACCAGAGATTTGCCATTTTCTGTGACCACACATTCCCAAAATTCTCGTGCAGGATGAGCTTGGTTGATTTTTAGTCCTCCAAGGTGAAAGACAAGATTAATTTTCTTCCCCTTGACTCAGGATCAATGTGCTGCCCTGATGCAGCTCCTCAGGCTGCACTGACAGAGCAAAGGGGAGGCTTCTGCCAGACTTGGGGTTAAAATGTGAAGCTTGATTCTTGTTTCTCTGCACTCCTCTTGCAGCTGATGTGTCCTGGCATGGAGGGCAGCTGCTGTGCCCAAGGGTAGCCAGCTTTTGGGCTCTTTGAGACTTGGCTGTGCTGGTGCCTGACCTGGATAAGAGAGGAGAGGACAGGATATGAGGAGAAGGGTACAAATCTGCCCTGCTGATTGTCCTGGGAGTTGCAGAAGCTGCTGGAGCTTCATCCCAGTCCTCAGCTGCAATCCTGTGGCTGCTGTAGCCAAGGCAGGGAGCAGGGAGGGTGGGACTGGATTTCTGTGAAGCAGAAAACTGTGGCTTGCTGCAGTCTCAAAGGAAGACCTATTAAAAGAGGAAAGAAATTTAGACACCTGTCACACCTGAGAGGATGGGGAGCTGGAGTATCTGGAGGGAGGTTTCTGTGGGAGGCCGGGGCTCCCCTGTGTGGATCCTGCTGCAGAATTGGTCCTGGCCACGCCACAGGAAGGGCTCACTCAATAAATGCCATGTTTTCTATGTTTGCACTACAGTGGCCCTGTGATCCAGCCAGGCTGCCCTGCCTTAGGATGTGTCCCAGACTCCTCCTGCCCCCTCTCCTGTGCAGCCAGGGATGGGCTTGCAGCTGGAGCTGGCACAGCTGGGAGCCCCCTGGCACTGGGGATGCAGGAAAGGCTGCAGCATGGCCATCTCCTTGTCCCTGCAGGATTTCCTGGAGGCAAACGTTGCTGCCTGGCTCTCACTGCTCGGGTTGGTGGGGGGAGAAGTGCTGTGAGCAGAGCAGCACAGCCTGTGGTTGCTCATCTGAGAAAAACCATGGTAGGAATTTATGGCAACATCCCCTCAGGGATCTGATTCACTGTGTCCTTGCTGAATGAGCATCACTGAATCCCAAATCTTGGATTAAACTAGCTGAAAAGATTCCCCACACTGACAATCCTGTGAGAGTCTTGGGGTCAGGTCCTGCTGAGACAGGATTTCTTTAAGGAAAAGGGAACGAGATGGTGCTGGAGTTCATTCTGGGCAGTTTTCTGTTCATCCACGTGTCCCAGATTTGCCCAACATTATGAAAACATCTGCTGGCAGTCACACCAGCAGTCAAGTCTATTTATTTTCCTCAAAGAATAGGTTTAGGGAGAATGTGACACTGACTGTGGGACTGGCCTTGGCCCATTATCATTGCTTGTGGGCTTTAAAGCTTGAGTAACACAGGAGAGCTGGGGGAAGTTAATGCATCATTCTCCAAAGAAATGTGTGTGGGCTTTAGTGACTCTGTGAGAGTCCTAAGGGACTCCAGACTTTGTCCAGATTTGCACTGGTGTAAATGCACCAGCATCTCCTGTTCCTCCCAGTGAGGATGAGTAGGACTGTGAGCAGGTTGGCTGCTCAGCTTCCCAGGCTTTTGCACAAAAACATCCAGGACCCCAAACTAACAAAAACCACATTCAAAGCAATCATCTGATCTTGTTTGGTTGGTTTCAGTGTGGTGTTTCTAGACACTGGCACAACAAACACACTCTTGTAAACTCTTGTAACAGTTGTTTGCAGTTAGTATTTTCAAGATGGTTTTATGTGTGCTGATCATGACTAATATCCATCACTTCAGTGGGACCATCACCCTCTACTGCTGGGGGAAGTTTTTCCTATTAAGACAATTATTTTCACAGCTTGTTTAGCATTTTTCTTTTTCCTTTTATTACCCTTTTATTCACAAAACACAGATACTGATTTGCTCATATATTTCCAGAGGAAAGTGCTTTGTGGTTCACAGACTTAAATAATTAGGTCTTCACAGACCTCAGACTGGTTATAAAGGCAGTTGGAGTCGTCATCTCTGGCTTTACACTTGGAAACAGAAAAAGTCTGTAGAGAGAAGGTGACCAAACCAGCTGAGAAGCTGTCTTTGGCAGAGCTGGGGGCAGACACCCCCTCTGAAGTGTGCTCTGATTTTATAAGCTTTAGGAGATGTTGCTGTGCTCATACTGTTAAAGGCCTTCCCCCCACCTTGTCTCTTCTTGTCACAAACATCATTTTTAGCATGTCCACCAGCTGCTGGAAAGGTGCTGGATTCTTCTCCCCATGGCTCAGCCAAAACAACAGCAGCTGCTCTTCCTCCTTGCACCTTGGGACCATTTTCCCCCCTTTGTGTGTGATGGAAGCAGCGACTGCCATTATCCCCAAAACCCACCCCAGATCCTCTCCCTGCCCCTTTTACACTGAGCCAGAGCGGGTGCTGCCCCTGTTGCCTTCAGGAGGTTAGTCTGAGGTTGTGTTTCTTGGCTGCATCACCTCCAGAGGCGGCAGGGGCAGTTTGGGGGCAGTTTCAGCCCTCGGGGGGTGGTGTGTGTGCCCTGCATGCCGGGGCCGGGGTTGCTGCTGGCACAGGGGCAGTGGAGGCACTTCCCTTCCTCCCCAGTGCTGCTCCTCCAGCTGGGCGAGCTCAGCTCTGCTGGGCCAGCGCTGTGCAGGGCGGGCTTTGACACGAGCCGGTGATAACTCCTTGTCTCCCCCCGCAGGTTCCTCTGGCCGCCAGCACGGCTCCTTCCCCGGCCAGGACCGTAAGTGGGCACCACGGGCTTCCCGAGAGCAGAGCCCAGAGAGCCGGGCTGCGCTCCTGCGGGAGGGGGGCTGTGCCAGACAGGGATGCCCTTTGCTTCTGGGAGGGGGTGGCGTGCGAGTCTCTGCCTGCTCTTTGCCTCAGTCTCCCTCAAGGATCTGGAAAAGGGAGCTGGGAATGGCCTGCTTCTCTCTGGGAGCTGCGCAGGGGGTTCCTGATGAGCAGCTGGGAAGGGCCATCCTGCTCTCACTGTCCTCCTTTTTGCTTGGTTCACTGTCTGAGAGAGGGCACCAGGCTCCTGGGGCTGTCCCAGGGTACATGTGGTGCAATCCCTGCCATAAAACCTCTGTTTCCCCCAACCTGCTCATGCTTTTCATCAATCTTTTGGGGTGGGATGCTGAGAAGAGCCGGGAATGGGGTTACTTGATGAGGTGAGTACTGAGGGAGGGTGGCTGTGGCCTTATTTGCTGTTGCAGGCTCTCCTGTGAGAAGTTCCTCAGCCATTGGCATGCAGCAGCCTGGTGTCTCCTCCTCTCTGAGTATGTTGGAACAGCCTCCCCTGAGAAAAAAAAAACTGGTTTTAAAGGTTGAAAGTGAATGAAATCTGATTTGTTGCTTACTGGTGCATGAGCCATGTGTCTCCAAACCGATGTTAAAAAGTGGCTTGAAAGTTCTCTGCTGCAGATGCAAAAGCCCAGCCCAGGTTTTAAATTCTAAAATGTATCTGCAGTGATGGTTAATCAATGAGAAGCAGGAATTTGCGTGGGAGTCTTTGTGCCTGATGGCCACATGCAGGTTTTGTGGAAGGTGAGAGTTGTGGCAGCTCTGAAGCAGCACACGCTGAGTTATCCCAAGTGCTGGGCTGTGACAGGGCATGAGGAGCTCTCACTGCTCTGCCTCTCTGCTCTCCTTGCTGAACACACACTCAGCAGAAAAATCCACGTCCCACAGCCCAGAAGCTCCTATGAAGCCTCAGGTTAGGACAAGCCCCAGTCTTGTGCCCCAGCCTCTGTGGAGTTGTGCTTCTTGCTGTAGCTGCAGTTCATCTCTGAGTGCTCTGCCCAGGGGTGTCACAGAACGTGCTGCTGATTCCTCATGGAATGGTTGTTCAGAATGGAATTGGCCATGGTTCCCAGGCACAGCTGGAGGAGTGGGAAGCAGCCAAGCAGGGCAGAGAGGGCAGCCTGGGAAGGACCTGTGTCAAATCTGCAGTGTTGCATGCCTTGGTGGGACCCTGAAGATGCCCAACACTATTCCCTGCTCACTAAGGAGACCAGGGGATATTTGGAGCATTTAACAGCTTCCTTGAAATTCTTAGTTTTTAATGTATCAGGAAAAAATTAATATCTGACTAGAGAAGCCAGCCCCAATCCTTCTGGGAGGGAAGGATCCTTCAGTTCTTGTTTCTATCCTCATTCCCTTTCCTGTTCTCTGCCATGGTTTGGGATGCTGTTGTTGACTTTCCTCTGTTAATTTGGGCATGTCCTGGCACACAAATGCACTTCTTACCACAGTCACCCTCCTGCCATGTGGAGGAACTGATGACATGTCCAAGGACTCATGGGAAAGTACTGTTTCAGCAGAAATTATATCTACATTTTCTGCAGTCCTTGTTATTGCGCCTGGCACGGGCCACTCTTAGTTCTGGATTGTCTTTTTAAAGTGGTGATTTGTTTCCTTGGCCTGAAACTTGGTGCTTCAGTTTCTCTCTTGGTGGCTGTGCCCTTTTCAACATCTGTCCTGTTGGGTATTCAGAGAGAGCACGAAGAGTCCTGCCCTTGCACACCACAGCCCTTGGAGGGGGCAAGATATTAAATCATTTTAAAATGAGCTTTACTCCACTCTGCATTTGCACACCCTTTTAAGGTTTCATCCAGGCAAAATCTAGTGATGCTGTTATTCTGCTGATGTGACAGCAGGTTAGAGAGTATGGGCTGGGTGTTCATGGTGATTGAGATGGGTGTTGAGGATGTTCTGAACACAACTCCTACAAGCACAGGCTGAGAGAGCTGGGGTTGTTCAGCCTGGAGAAGACTCCAAGGAGGCCTTAGAGCACCTTTCAGTGCTTAAATAGGGCTTATAAAAAGGGGAGAGACTTTCTATACATGCAGATAGTGACAGAATAAAGGGCAGTGATTTTATACTCAAAGAAGGGAGATTTAGATTAGATAGTAGGAAGAAATTGTTCCCAGTGAGGGTGGGGATGCCCTGGCACAGGGTGCCCAGAGCAGCTGTGGCTGCCTCATCCCTGGAAGTGTCCCAGGCCAGGTTGGACAGGGCTTGGAGCAGCCTGGGACTGTGGAAAGTGTCCCTGCCATGGCAGGGGAGTGGAACTGGGTGAGCTTGAAGTTCCCTTACCATTCTACCCTTCTATGATTTATAGGTTGGTTGGATTGTTAGGGGGGTTTTTTGACTGTGGAAGGAATCCTCCTTGGCAGTGTGGCCTGGGATTCCTCTTGTTGCCTGATGTTTGAAGGTTTCCTTCCATGATTTGATTTTAGTCATTCAGCTTCTGAATGATACTCTAATTTTAGGATGTGGGCTAAACCCTTTGGAAGTGTGGGGCCAGGCAGCAAGGCAGAGACAGCATTGCTTGGACCTGGTTATGGGCTTTTTCTACACCCTGGTGATCTGCATCCCAATACTTTAGGATTGTCACTTCAGGCAAGGTGGGCAGGTAATAACAGTGTTATTTTTACCACTGGGAGGCTTTCAGAAGTGTGAGCTGCTGCTGTATCTCTCAAAGGTACGGGAAGATCTGTGTGTTTTCTTTCACACAGTCGTGGGCTCCTAAGCACTGCAGATGCTTCTGGCTGCAATCAGGCACTTCCAGCCCTTCCCAAGGTGGGTGTCTCTGCCTGGCCTTTGCTATTGGCTGGTTCTGAGGCTTCAGCCCATTAGAAACTTTAGTTTCAGGGAGTGAAGTGGAATTTAAACTATCTGAATATAGTCCTTTGTGTCAAATCAAATGATTTGTTAAAGTGAGGCCAGATTTGTGGGGAGAATCAATCTTTTTTATTAGATCAACTGATGTGGAAAAAGCAGACAAACTTTCAGGCATATTAACCCTTCTGCTTGCCTGTGTTTGTATTGCAAGAATGAAGAGACCTGTGTGCCAGGGGAGGCTGTGCTTTAGGCTGTGCATTCACTCTGCCTGTTCCTCAACAGCCTTGGTCTCAACCTTGGTATGGATGGTATTTTTGGGTGTGCTTGTACACTTTTTGGGGAGAAAGACTCATCTCCCTCTGTGTTTGGACACTAGATGTTACTACAGAACAAATAATGGGCTCTGCTCTGCAGCTGACTCATTGTGCAAGTCTGGGGCTAATTACTGAATCCCTCTGTGCCTCGATTTCCATCTGTAAAATGTCACAGATGCCCACCATTCATAAATCGCTTTCAGATTTCCAGATGAGGTGCTGTGTAAGTGTAGAACAGCATTAGTTTATGCATATTGTGCTAGAGGATAATACAAACCACATGCAGCAGAGGAGCCTCACAGATGTGTCTCTTTCCACTGCAAAAGGAAAGGCCCAGGCTGATGATTTAGCACAGCACTAATTGGACTAAAATAGGAGATTGCTTTTGTACTGATGCAATTGTCACCATTAAAGTCCTCATTTACCAATGGTTCTTGGAGGTAGCCCAGTGCTTCCCTGTTGAGGAGAGCTGCAGTGCCTGGCCTCTGGAAGCACAGCAATTTACAGCAGCACCCGTGCCATCATTCCACACCTCTGGAAAGGGACTGGCCACGGTTTGGTGGGAATGTGCAACTTGCTTGGCCTCCAGCTGCACTTAGCACATTTTTGCTGGCATTTCCTAATCTCCAAGCAGAGGCATTCCCAGTGCCATTGCTGTTGCACACCCAGGAATCCCCATTTATTGATAAGAAAAGCTGTTCCCATGGCTGCAGTCGAGTGAGAGCCTGGCAGCTGTTCAGCATTAAGTCAATTCTCAAAGTTTAAAGGATTTGTGGGCTGTGATGGTTTGGGTTCAGGCAATTAACTCTGGTGAAGTGCCTGAGAGTGTCTTGCAGACACATTTCATGGAGAAAGATGAACCTAAACAGTTAAGAGTTTTGATTTGATTAAGTGCCCTCAATTCCTGTGTTGTGCTGTTGGGGCTAAACTCTCAGTGGGTACAAAACTTAGGAGCTCTGTGACTGCAGGAGAATTATGTTTGCTGCTTCCCACTGCAATCTGGCCCTGTGCTTGTTTTAAAGTGCCAAAATCACCCCTGTTGCCAGCAGCATCACGTGGCAGCAGGCACCAGTGACTGTGCATTGGCCTCTAAAACTTCAGCTGTGTCATTTTAAAGCCCTGCTTGGAGCTTATTTGCCAGTGTATTGTTGCCTGGTGCTCAGAGGTGACTGCTGATGGTGTGGGGTTGGAGGAATGGAGGTGTTTCTGGAGGTATCTGGTTCCCTCTTGGTGTATTGCACCATTCTGGGTTTGTCCATTTTGAACTTGCTGGCTCTTCTCCCCGCTCCTCATCAGTGCTCAGAGGGAGGGTCAAAATTCATTGTCAAAACCTCCACAGCTGTAAGAGTAACATAATATTGAGGCAGAGTGCGTGGGGTGACAGGCATGGGAGAGAAGATTGGCTGGCACCCAGCCTTACCCAGGGCTTGCCATGTTCCAGGACAAATCTCCCCACATGCTGGGCCTTCATTCATGGGTCTACACTTGCCATTTAAGGCATTTTAAAGGAGAGTTTCAGGGTGGAATCATCTAGAACCTCAAAATGAAGCTCCTCAAATTGCCACCAGCATGAGGTCTCTTGGGGGACACGCTGTGCTGCTCGTTGTTGGGTCCATGTCACGGGTCAGAGAGAGTGAAAATAGGCAAATGGTGATTAAAGGCTTGGTCCCATCAGAAAGTGAATAGATCCCCATGTTTGGGAAGTGTTTAGTGAGTTTTGGGCTAAAACAACAGAATGCAGAAATCTTGGAAAACATTAGATTGATTTTTCTTAAATGAGTTAGAGGTGTATCTTCTTTAGAAGAGTTAAAAATCTGAGGCAGAAATCCTAGAAAACATTTTGATTATGAATATCCTTTGATTTTTCAATCTAAAATGAGTTGGAGGTGTAGCTTCTTTAGAGGAGTTAAAAATCCGAGGCTGAAACTGAAATGTGCCTGGCTAAGCCCAAGCAGATATTTCCTTTACTAATTTTTCTTCACCCAGAAGTTAACAAGGCAACAACAGAAAACAAACCCAAACAAAAAGTCCTTTGCACAGCTCTGTGCTCACCACTAATGGGATGCAAGTGTTACCTTGTTCTTCACATCATGGAGACCAGAGGATGTGAGGGATTTGCTGGGTCCCCTGAAGCCCCAGTGTCCCTGGGTGTCCTGGAGAACAAAATCACAGCTGCAGAGAAATGTGGAAAGGATTCCTCTTCCTGCTGCTCAGATCTGTGAGGATCACTGCAGAGCTCAGGGGGGGTTAGATAAAGGCCAGCAAGGGGTAATGAGCAGCATTAGGCAGAGTGAGGGTGTTTGAGGGATGTCCTGCACCCATGAACCATTTTAGCCCAGCTCCCAGGGGCTCAGTGGTGGTCACTGGCCTTGTGCAGGGCAGGGATGTTGGATGAGGGAGAATGGACAAACCATGGTGGGGTGAAACCTGAGGCTGAAATGGGAAATGGAACCTTTCCAAAAGTGCCCCTGGCAATAGTAATAATAACAGTCATCATCATCATCATTGTGCATTTGCTGGAGAAAGAATGTGCAAACATAGTATTTTGATGTTCAGGGAGCCAAATTCTTTTGAACTCTGACCATCCTTTTCACTGGCTTAAAAAGTTGTTTTCCTTATTGGTCTTTCAGCTGATTTTTTTGTCTTGGCTGATGGAAGCCAGTGCTAAATGTTCTGGATGAGGAACAATTAGAGCCTGACTGAGGATCCTGAATGTGACACATTTGTGGGTTACAGGGACCTTGTGCAGAGAGGAGGTGTCCAACCCTAGAGCTGCCCTGCAGCTTTGCAGGCCCAGGTAATAAAACTCAAAGCAGGAGTAGAATCTGAGGTCAGAAATCCCAACTGGAAACAAGATGCACATTTCCTATCCAATGGTTAACTTTGGATGCAGTTCACTAAGGAAACCTTGGTTGTCTGGCTCTGGAGTGTCTTTATGAAACACAACCCCCAGCTCAGCACACGTTGTTTGGCTCGAGCCTGTGAGAGATTCCCTGACCTGTGTTACACAGGTGCAGAACCAATATTGTGAGAGTCCCTGCAGACTTCACGGTGAGCCTGATTCAAATGTTTCCTTTTGTCCTGTCTGCTTCCTTATTTCATGTTACACTGCACCATATTTTGACTGCATTTTCCCCCTGATTGCTTCTCCCAGCAGGGAAAAGCAGTCTGGTTTGTAAGGGATGTGAAGCCATCTCAATGTGAGATGAAGTTTTGATGTAGTGGAGTTTCCCAGTGTTCTTCACTGGGGTCAGGTCCCATGAAGTTTCTCTCCATGCCATAGAGCAGGAATTGAGGGAGAAATGGGTTTGGTTCAATGATGGTGGTATCAGACATGGGATTTTGGCACAGTGAGGACTGGACCAACTGTGGGAGGAGTGTTTTCTCCTGGGAAGGAGCCCCAGGACATCATGCCCTCAGCTTCCTTGGCTGGAAGGTGTGTGGAATCCCTCTTTTAATTTGGGAACTTTTAATCTAGTTGAGATTCACCCTGTCTTGCTATGAGAGGTTTGTAGATACATATCTTTCATCCCACCTGTGTGTCTTTATTTTCTGTCCTTTTATTTGCTTTGTCTGTTTGCTGCCATGCCCTGTGAACCAGGATTGGGTTTGTTTGGTGCAGTATCAAAATTATTGAGCAGCCCCAGTGCCACCAGCATCACTTGGAGCTCCAGGATCAGCAGCTCCACTCAGCAGGGCTTTTGCAAACTCACGCTGAACAGGTAAAATCTTGTTTTCAGGGTAACTTCAGTCAGGCTGCTTTAGTGAAATGTCCTTGGTGCTTGTAAAAATAAAGATGATGCATTTCTATCAAACATGTTACATCAAACCCCAGCCATTCCCTGGGAGATAGAGGTAGATTGAACATGGATCTCACAGCTGATGTTGCCTGTGAATAAATGATCCTGAGCAAATTCCAAATTTGGAATGGAGCATTGGCCTCACCAGCAGGATGGGGAAGAGCACAAATCCCCAAGCTGAGAGGAATTATGGATAAAATTAGTGACTGGGGTGGGAGTGTGCATGTGTGAAATCTTAAATAAAACAACATGAGTGATGTGAGCTGTTTAAGAATAGACCTGGGTGAATAATGAAGGGGTTTTGGCTTGATTTGCCAAATCAAAAAAATTGGAAAGCAAAATGATTTGGGAGAATCTGAAATGGAAAATTTTAAGGTTTTGACACAGTGTAATAACTAAAATATGAGTTTGGGTCAACCAGAATTGTTTCTTTTGACCCAAACAAAACCATTCACTTTCACTTAAGACTATTTAATTTGTTAATTTATTTTTAATTTAAGTGAGATTTGAAAAAAATCCTATTCAAAACTTAAGGCTGAAGCATTTAATTCAGAAGGTATGAAAAATCATTTAAGAAAAAACCTCTAGAGATAACATTGAAAAACTTTTTAAAATTGCACACTTTTTTTTTTTCACTTGAAACACCATACCAAATTTTGTGTAGCTTCTTGAATAGTAGTCGTTACTCAAACAACTTGGAGTAACTTGCATTTTATGGTAAACTTTCTTTTCACTCAGTTTTGCTAAGTTTTTTCTTACAGACATTTCAAAATCATTGAATATCATGATAATGAAAAAACATTTATTGCTTGTTTATGAAAAAAAAAAAGCCTTTTCCTCTTTAAGAAGGAAAAGAAGAAAGACACAAAAATGAAGTATGAACACTTTACAAGCGGAAAAGGATCAGATAGCAGTTCTCATAAGAAAGGAAATCTGAGCTGCTTTTTAAAGATAGCCAGTAAAGTTAAGGGTAAGGGTTGTTATAATAGAGATATGAGAGACATTACAAATGGGGGAATTTTGGCAGTGATTGGGGTCTCATAGCAGAGATGGTGAATTATCTGGAATGGAGGTAAAATGGCAAAAATATTTTGGAGGTGTTCTGTGTCATATTGATGGGCAACCTAATAACTCACAATTTCCAGGTGAAGATAAAATGTTCCAGCCTGCAAAATCCTGATGTGAAAACTGTGGGAAAGAACAAACCCTCTTTGGTCAAAGGGACCATCTTTAAGTTTCTCTGAGCTCCAGGCTCCTGATGTGTGAGATGTTTTAATTGTGCTGATGATCAGGCTATGGGAGATGTCATGGGGCTCTGCCAGTCCCAGTCTGGAACCTGGATCAGAGACTGGTCTGGGCTGGGAGGGACCCTGGGGGGCACTGAGTCCCACTCTTGAGTGACCAGAAGGGCACAGGGTATGTAAAGGCAGAGTGAAAGGTGGGGCTGTGGCCAGGCTGGAGCATGCAATGTTTGCAGATCAGCAGAACACAGATTTCGTGCAGCTGGACGTGTGAAATGTTGGCAAGAGGAGGGGCAGGCACTGATCTCTCCTTTCTGGTGATCCCTGACAGGATCTGAGGGAATGGCTGGAGCTGTGTCAGGGATACCAGGGCAAGGTTCTTCCCCCAGAGGGGGCTGGCACTGCCCAGGCTCCCCAGGGAATGGGCACAGCCCTGGGGCTGCCACAGCTCCAGGAGAGCACACTGCTCCCAGGGATGCCCAGGGTGGGATTGTTGGGGTGTCTGTGCAGGGCCAGGGGTGGGACTGGATGATCTTTGACTCCCTTCCAACTCAGAATATTCTGTGATTCTGTGGTTTACAATGCACACAGCCAGTAAATACCAGGGCAGTAAACAGAGCAGTGGAATCTCAATGATCCTACACTAAACAAAACTCAGAGAGCTTCCCCTTGCACAAACAGCTCCTGCACTGGCTTTCCTGGGCCTGGAGCTGTGGCCAGGGTGGGAGTCCTTGCCTGCAGCAGCTCTCCAGCCCTTTGATTCCTGAGCCTTTGCTCCTCAGGCCAGAGGCTACCAAGTGACAGAGGCATCCATCCCCTCCTGCCTGCTGTCAGCTCCAGCCCCGCTGCAGAGCTGCACACACGGCCCCTTCTAAACAAGCACAATTAATAAAGCCTATCTAGCCAACATCTGACTCTCATTAGAGGAAATGTGTTGAAAAAACAGATCCCAGGTTGGCCGTGATTTATGGCTTGGGCCTGCTATCCTTCACAAGCACTGGCGAAAGCTTTTGCAAAGGGCCAGAACATAAACTACTTAAGGAAACTCAGTAACCATGTAAAAAGGCTGGAAGGGTCAAATCAGACAAATTAAAGAGAGGTGGAAGATGCAAGCCCAGGCTGGCTGTCCCCCAGCCCAGGGCCACCTAGGTAGGCACAGAATATCTGTGTTCGTATTTCTGCTGTGCAATTTGACTTGAAATTCCTCCTGTGCCAGTGTCAGAAAGTGTCACTGCTCTTTTTCTGGCTTAAGTGTGCATAAGGGGAAGGAGGAGTCGTTGGTCTGGTGGTTTCTCTCAAGAGTGTCAAATAAAACATCAGTGCATGAGTTCCTGGGTGCTCACTGAGTTGATGGTGCTTTCTATTTCCCTTGGGAGTTTTAAGTTCATCCTTTTCTCTTTGCAAAGAAACATGTTTGACTGGGTGAATTTAGCTGAGTTCTTCCAGACTTGCTCAGAGACCGCTCTTAACTTGTCGTGGGGGAAGGTGTGTGCTGAGAAAAGCTGTTCTCCTGCTTACTTTGACAGACAAAATGTTCATCCAAGTGTGTGTCACTTGTTCTTTGAGCTGTGGTCACTGGCCGGTCAGGGCAGTGCAGCCTGAGCCCTGACCGTGCTGGTGCAGAAGCTGCTGCAAGCAGTGCTGGTGCTGCAGTTGTTGCAGTCAGAACTGTTGTGTTGAGTTTCCTGCAGCTGCTGTTGCCTTCCCAGAGCTCCAGCATGGGCTGTTGGCAGCTCTGATTTGCTCCCCTGCCCTGGGGATAACCCAGCCTGTCCTCCTTGTGCATGGCCATGCAATGGAAGTGGTGGAGTAGATTAGATGGAGAGGGAAGAGCTGCCAGGCAAGTTGAGTCACAAAAATCAAGGTATTTCATTTGTTTCTCTGTGTATATGTTACATTTGGTCCTTTTTCATCCTTTGACCTTGGGTCCTTTACAGTTCCTTTCCATTTAGCTAACAATGGATGAAAGGAAAGTGAGCCTGTGAGGAGGGCAGTGTGTAGTTTGGAGTCTGAGCAGGTTGAAGCATGAGCTGCAGATGTGATTCTCATGTCCCCAAGCCTGCCTGTGTGCTACGGCCCATTGCATTGCAAGGTTGAAGTTTCTTGTAATAGCAAAATCTGGTCTTGAAAAAAAAACTGGCTGCAAAGACTTTATTTGTTTAAACAAAGGCTTTGTGATTCCAGAATTCTCTCTCCTTTCATATCCTATAAACCACCTCCTCTGCCTCCCCTCTGAAACACAAATTTTGGAGCAATCCATCAAGAAAAAGAGAGACAGAGCCTTGATCCCTTGACTTCAGTTGAGCTGTGCAATTTATATCTACTGAGCATCTGGCTGTAGGGAAACCAAAAGCTCTTTTAATATTCTGCAGAGACTCTGGGTGTACAAATGAGCGTGGGCTGTCAGAGCTGAGAAATGGGGCAGAGGTGCCAAGAGGTTTCTTTGCCTTTTCACACAAAACTGACCTGTGGCCCCATGGTGAAAGTTGGGCTGGTTCTTCTTTTACTGCCCTCTGTGCCACTGTGATAACTGTGCTGAAATCATTAGAGCCCTGTTGGTCTTGTGCTGTTATCACACTGTTCTCGTTAGGATTTGAGTGGGGAGTTTGAAGTTTTCAGGCTTGAGAAGCTGAAGTGTGCAACTATTTAATAATGAAATTATGCAAAGCAGCAGTGCCAGGTTAACAAAGCAGGAATGCCAGGTTAACCAGGTACCTGAAGTCATCATGGAGTGTATCCAGACTGGAAGCTCAGGCACAGATCTGATGGCAAAGCTGCAGCACTGGAGGCTTATCTTTAATCAAAGATGGGCTGAATGGATCAACCTTTGTGTCAGGGTTAAGGGGGTCACAGCTGGTACAGAGTCCCTGGGTTGTTATTTTCCAGCATGTGAAGTCTTCCATGTCTCCTCTGCATTAGAATTTTCCATCCCTCGAGTTGCATTCCAGTTGAAAGGAGGGATGGGAAGGGAGAGATGTGCTGGGACAGTAACTGTGAGACATTGTGGAGACAGACTGGCTGTCACAGGATATGCTGGTACTGTCTCATGTTCATTATCTCAATTATTTATCCTCCCTGCTGGAGTATTTCTGAAACAAATCCTACCATGTGTTTTGAGGTTGGGATTCATGGAGTGAAATCACAACTCCTTTCTCAGAGTTTAGCTGGAAAAATACAAATCTGCCAACTAGGAATAGAAGGGAAATAAACTGTGGTTCTGTGTAGCAACAAGTGATGGATTTCTGCAGATATGGAAAGCGTCTGCTCTGCAGTCCCAGGTCAGAGAGTGTGTGCATTTGCCCCAGTGTTACATTTGTTCCATGAGAAATAATGATGTGAGATCCTCATGCTCTTTCTAATAACACAGATTGCTTTCACCCTGATCAGAAAATTCAGCTTCACAGTCCCAGACCTTGGAACCACCAGCCATCAAGACATTTAGACACTAAATACCTCAGTGCATCGTGGTTAGGGAAGATATTTATTAGGTTGATTTGTCACCACCGTTCTCAGGCTTTCTGTAAGTACAGATGTGGACCCATACCCTGAACAGTCTGGTCCCTGGTGTGTTGTGAGGGAGCTTTGAATGGAGCATCTGACACTGCAGCCCTGAGCATTCATCTCTGCCTTTGGAAGCCTTGTCTGCCTGTTGGTCAGATAAATAAATGTCACATGGATTTGTTGGCAGGACTCTTGCCTTAGTAAGATCTTTTGCATTAGGATATCCACTTTCTGGATTATTTAAATGTCTTTAGGGCCCAGTCTAAGTACCTTGGGTGTGGATCTGGGTTTCCAGGCATTTCACAACAGAAAGGATCAGAGATCAAATCCAGCTTGAACTTAAGTAGTTCTATTTCTGTCCCAGGCTGTGTTCTCTGCCTGTTTCAACATCAAGGAGACATGAAGATCATATTAGGACAAATATCACATACAATGACACTGCTGGTTTCTCTCCTTCACTTTGTCCATTTAAATCAAAGCTTTTCTGTTGCAAATGTACCTGAGAGGGCTCTTTGAGACACTTTTCAGGAGCAGAGAGAGCTGCTGGACTGGTGCTGTCCCTGAGCCCTGTCCTTCCCCCGGGGAGCTGGTTGATTCACCTCTCTGCACAGGGGTGGCACAACCCCTTTTTTTTTATCAGCTGAGCTCTCCAGAGGGACCTGGAGTGGTCAGTCCATCTCAGAGATGCAGAGATGGTTTTCAGACAGCTCAGGTCAGTCTCTCTAAACCTGTGGGAGTTACTAATACGTGCAAGCCAGCAGAAGGGAGAGCATAGAACTCTCTGTTTTATCTGCTCTGTAACACATCTGGTGTGTCTTTTGGCTCCTGGGGGCTCTGGATTTATTCAGTCTTATCTTTCTGTGGGGATGAGCAAGATCAGAAGCCTGAAGCCAGTTACATCCAGAAACCAATTCCCTGTTTCACACACCACAGGCAGATCCAAACAAGCCTCACCCATTTCCTTCCCCACAGGACAGTGCACTTATGGCACTTGCATGTTCATGGGCCAATTCAAGCCAAAAAATATTGCCCAAGATCTATCACAGAAAATAAAAATAAACAAATGTTATTTGCTGTTGGGTAAAAGAAAGTCCATGTCAGTATTGACCCATGAGGAAATCCCTCCATAGTGTTCCTGAAGCATCAGATGCTTTGTCTGCAAAATGTTGTGTATTATGGGGTGGAAGATCTATGTCTGGCTCCTTTGGGAAGCTACACAGCTCCTCATAGAGGGCCTGTGTGAGAATTCCTTTGGAAAGTGCATGCAGGGGGTTGCTGTTAGCACTCAAACAATCTTTTTAGCCTGTAAATCACCAGGGTGGAGCAGCCCAGCTTCCTGTTCTTCCAAGCCATGCACTCAAATCTTTGTGTGGCTGAGATCCACCAGGGCATGCAGTGTTCTCAGTGAAGTGCCTGGGGCTGGGGGCTGCAGAGGTCCCTGGGGGGGCTTTGTGCAGCAGGGGACAGAGCTTGTTAGGGGGGAGCAGCTGAGCCCAAGTGTTGGGGTGTTCACCCAGGCCAAAATCCATGTTCACCCATTCCTCACCATAGGGGAGCTTTGGCTCTCCCCAACATCTCTGCATCACTGCAGCCTCAGCTGCACCTGAGTGATCTGTTAGGGGCTCAGGAACTCCAGGTCAACATTCCCAGCCCCATGGAAACACCAGAGTTAAATACTTCCATAGCCAGTCAATGAAAAGAGGCTCTGGCTCTTATGGAGCATAAAACACACACAGAGATGTATTTCTCCTCTATGGGACATGAGCTGTGATTCATCACCTGAGTATGGATGGTTTATCCTCTGAAATGCTTCATGCTGCAAATAATTTTTCCTTTTTGAGAGCTGCTGGGCTTCAGAAGTCATGAGAGGTGAGGGGTCCAGTGTGGAAAGCTTCTCTGAGAGCTGGGCGTGGGCAGGTCCATTCTGCTGCAAAGCACCTTGTTGATTAAATCTCTGTTCAGGGCTTTATCCTCCTTCTCTGACTTTAAAATTGCTGAGATGAAACCAGAGGCAGAGCAGCAGGCCTTCTGTTTAGATAAGGAATGTCCTTTGGAGGGAGCAATCACTTTAACCTGCACTCAGAGCTCATTCTGGCAATGTTTGTTCTCACTGAGGCCTCCTGTCAGGACTCCTTTGGTGGCTGCTGACTGTCTGCTGCTCCTCTGCAGCAAAGTGAGATGGAAACCACTTCATGCTGAAGCTCTGGGCTGCATCAGCCCTCGGATCTGCCTTGGATTTCCTGGCTGTCACTGAGATGGATGCTTTGTCTCATTTGTTTGGGAGTGGTAACATGGCCTGGGAGCCCAGGGATGGAGCAGGACTCCACAGAGATGGGCATTTTGTGTATTCATTACTTTCCTTGGTATTTTAGCAGGAAAATAGTAAAGGAGAGAGTATTAAATGGAGTGGTGGTTGTGCAGCCTGGTGTCCTGTGAGGGGGGAGCAGGTGCCATGCCAGCCTGCACCAGTGGCAGGACAAGTGTCTCTGCCTATGACAGCAGGTCATGCTGGTTGGCAGCATGAAAAGTCTTAAAACTGATTTTTATTTCATCTGTCTTCTGCTGATTGGGAACTTAATTCCACACTCTGCCCCAGCAAACATCCCCAAACAAGGTTCACGTAACGTGGCCGTGGCTGTGACCTGTGCAGTGGATCTGAATATTTCTTTCCCCCCATAACTGATCTTGACTCACTTTTCCATGTGCCTTGGACCAAAGGGATCAGCCTGAAGCTGTGGGTGACCATGCCCTGCCCCTGGCAGTGTGACAGTTCTGTGTTTTGTTCTCTCTAGAATGCATGAACTGCACGAGGCTTGCCGACATGACCGAGAGGCTGAACACGCTGGAGGCCAAGGTAAGAAGCTGCCTTTACTCTCCTGTTTGACCAAAATTTCCAAGAGTTTCTGATTAAAAAAGTGTTGAGTTGGCAGGCCTGGAGAGATCAGGTGCCTCATCCTCTCTCCATGGCAGTGGCTCTGCCCCAGAAAATGAGGCACAGTTTGCCTCTAGCCCCACTCCTCCCTTGCCCTTCCCATGTGGCTGCATCCCTGCCTCAGCCCAGCTCCTCCAAAATAATGCTCAGACCTCAGAAATACGGTGCCATGTGCTGCCATCATGTTTATTTGTCACTGTTTGCCTGTCACACCTGCCCTCCCTCTGCTCTGCTGTATTTCCTCAAGTGCAATCCAGTCCTGCATTTTTATCCCATTTCTGAAGGATGGGAGGCTCTCATGCATAGTTTAGTGGAGACAAATATTAAGGGGGAGACCTTCACATTGTGGAGGTTTGGGGTTTTTTTCCCTACAAATAGTTTTAATTTCTACCTACTGGGATTCAGATAAATTGTTCCAGTCCAGCAACAAAGCAGCTGAGTCAGCATTCCCCTTTGATCTGTGGTCCCTCCTTTGACAGCCTGCTCCTGGCTGTTACTTATCGTGCTTTGGTCCCTTTTAGGCATTTACTGCTGTTATTATTCATTAACTGATGCTTATCAATGACATAAAAGAATTTAGGGAGAAACCTTTGTGAAGGGAGGTGGTGGTTGTGTGGTGTTTTTGAAGCCAGTACATGATATTGTGGTAATTTGGGAATTGTTTGTGCTGAAATGAAGTCTGGAGCCTCCTCAAAGCCTTCACAGTTATATTTCACTACAGGAAAATGAAGAGGTCGGGGAAAGAAATTCTGGGGGACAGGATTGTTGGAGTGGAAATGAGTGGTGTAGTGCAAAGGACAAAAGGGAGCTGGGTTGTTTGAGCAGCAGGGGCTGCAGGTGGGGGTCCTGGCAGGGCAGGAGAGAGGGGCTGCTGAGTGACCCCTGTGTGTGCAGTCCTGAATCCAAGTGAGACACGGGCCTGGCCTCAGAGAGATGGGAATCAGCCCTTTCCTCCCAGGCTGGGGCCAGCTGTACCTTTCTTCCCTTTCCAGGATTTTCTCTGTCTGGCTCACTGGCAAAGGACAACCAGAGCCTGTCCTGACATCACTCCCCTCTCTGCTGGCTTGTGCTGCTCAGCACTTGTGTGGCTAACAACGTGTAGAGGCTGATGGCAACCCCAGCTGGGGCCTGGCAGGACTTTGGGGAGGGGGAAGGAGGCTCTACCTGCCCAGATCCCTTGGGGAAGTCAGGCAGAGTGTGTGGTGTCCCTGATTTAGTGCTGCAGTCAGGCAGTTCGTGTTGTTGCTGTGATGGTTTTCCTTCTGACTTCCCTCTGCTCCCACACAGACCCAAGCTGGGAACAGGGCTCATCAAAGGGAAATTTAGAGGAAAATTAGTTATTGCCTTAGTTTTTGAAGTACTGAAGGCCATGTCTCTGCAAGGAGACCTTCTGCAGCACAGCCCAGAAAGGTCCTTATCAATCTTTTGGCTTCTACTTTGTTTGAAAAGCTGTGGATGCTTTGCAAAAATTGAAACAGAGAGTGAAGCAACAGTACACGACTACTGGTGCTGTACACAAGAGAAATATGCTGATTCTTCCTTTTTTTCAAGGTTAATTTAAGTTCAGTTTGATCTCTGTAGCAATCTAGTGAACTCAGTTGTTATTATTCAACAATAGCCAGCATGGTTTAAAAGGTGCTCATGTTTATTTGGTGTTGTCTGCATTCCTGCTCTGGATTTTGGAGGAAGATCCCTGTTTTGCTGGATGATCTGGATGTGAAGTTGTCTCTCAGCTGTCCATACTGTCTTCTTGTAATGTCTCATTTCACCACAACAACCTGAAGCTGTTTTGAGGAACACTGGAGGCATGGGCACATACATCTCTGCCAGTGCCAGAGGCTGTTTCCCACTGGATTTTTGCAGGTTTGTTCTGCAAAGGCAGATGGGGAATTTCATCTTTCCCACAAGGAGAGCTGGATTTTCCTGCCACAGTTCTGCTCCCTCTGGAGGGAGCTGAGGTTGAGGCACTTTGCTGCTTTTGCTTTTTTGTATTTCAGCCCAGAATGACCAAGGTGAGCTCAGGGGGTGGCAATAGGAAAACCAGCCTGAGGTTTCTTCTTTCCCCACTCCTCTTCAGCTTTTATAGCAGCCCCCCTAAAAATGGGGATATAACCAGCATGGTCTCATCTTTCTTATTACAAGGGTGAGCAGGTTCATCCAAATTGTAAGATCAGTGCCCAAATGAGGTAATAAAAGTAACCCTCTGATTTTAGTAATATGAGAGTTGGATCAGAAGGTGAAAAGCAAAAATAAACACAGAGCAAATGGAATGAAAAATGACTCATTAGGGACCAGTGCTTTTATTGCTCTTGGGGAGGAGAGGCTGAGCCTTGGCTCAACTGCAGCAGAAGCAACTCTTCACGTGCCTCACACCTTCCTCAGTGCTGCTCTCGGGTGTCCTGGTGCCTGTAGGAGCTGTTTCTGCAGGGAGGGAGGTGAAGGCAGGTGGGATCAGGTCCCATCCTCATCTCCTGTTTCCAGCTACCACTTTGTCTCCCCAGGATGGAGTTCACGTGCTCGACACCAGGCCCGCTGAGTGCCAGAGTTCTGAGAGCCTGAGTGATGGTGCTGAGCTCAAGATCTACAAAGCACAAGATCTGTCAGGGAGGATGGTGACCATCCTGGGGTCCAGGACAAGAAATGGTGTGGACTGGAAGAAAACTACCCCCTTCCCAAGCCCCACCATGCCACCCCTTTTTTCTCTCTTGTGACATCTTAGTTTCCACCCCCACAACACCCCCTTGTCCCCATGGGACCCTCCCTAGTGGGACAGCAGAGCAAACCCTGCTTTTATTTCACAGTAAAGGTTTCACTTCCTAAATTTCCTGAGCCTGGTGCTGCCCTCCTGTGTCACAGGACTGAGCCCAGACAAACCTTGGGAGTGACAACACTACCCACAGCAGAAAGGGCTGGAAGGGCTGTAGGCAGGGCTGGAAAGGGAGCAGGGCTGCAGGCAGGGCTGGAAGGGGAGCAGGGCTGGAAAGGGAGCAGGGCTGCAGGCAGGGATGCAGGGCTGGCATATTTGCAGACAGGTTGCAGGTGGGGCTCTCAGGGATGCAGGTAGGGCTGGCAGGGATGCAGGCAGGGATACAGGTAGGGCTGGCAGGGATGCAGGCAGGGCTGGCAGGGATGCAGGGCTGGCAGATTTGCAGGCAGGGCTGGCAAGGCTGCAGGCAGCTGCACACAAATTTCTACTCATTTTGCTCACCCAGTTTCTCTAAATGAGCACCAGCACAGAGCTCTGGGCAGCACAATATTAATCCCAGGTTTGGGCTGGAGTTGGAGTCCAGCTTGATCTGAGCAGATCTAACCCAGCCTTATCTCCTGACACTGCTCTTGCCAAGCTCGTGGCATTTCACTTACAGCTTTAATGCCTGGAGATAGTGTTACATATCCAGTGTCTGATTGATTCATTGTGTGATTGATAAATGACATGCATAGTTCTTGCATGAAAACAGTCCCTGTAATGTGATTCCCCACACAGAAGATTCTGAAAGGTTTTAAAGAAAATCTTTGTACGGTGCACAGAATTTGATCGATTCATTGCTGTTTTTCTGAAATCAGCCCATTTATTTAGGACAGATTGCCAACAGCACCTTCACTACCCGTGTCTTTGGATGGTAAAGCATCATTACTTGGAGTTTTAATGTGATCATTGTATGAAATGTTGCTGCATTTCCCTCTTCTCTCAGGCAGTTATATGAAATACTGGCAGCTGTCTGGGATGTTTTATGGGGTTTGTCTTTCCTTTCTCTGATAGACAATAAAACAATTCCCTGCTGTAGGGGAGAAATATTTGGAAGATAACAAATGTTTCATGGTGCTGTGCCATGGCTGAGAGATTGGGAGGGGAACCAGAATTGCTTGGCTGTGAGGCTGCTGCTGGCTCTGCAGGGTGGACAAGAGCAGTTGCTTGATAATTCAAGGACTTCCATGGATTTTCCATGTTCTGTATGTGATAGTCACGAGCAGGTATTTCCTTTCTTTTCTGAACAGGAAAGCGTCTTACTTTTTAATCCCTAAGGTTTCCTAATGGCTCTGTGAAGAATCTATTTCTCCAGCTCCAGCAGTACATTGAATTTAAGGAGAATTTGGGCTGTTTCACAGGTTGCTACATAATAACTGGCTGGTTTCTGGTAGCAGTAACAACCTAGAATCAATCCCTGTAAAATTTCTAATTTAACGCTGAGTTTCTGTAGGTCAGTTAATGACTCAAATGTCCCTAAGAATAAAATGCAGCTTTCTAACTGGTTCTTACAAGGAGGAACCAAGAATCAAAACTAGGTGGGCAAAATGAATTTTGTGTAACTTTGCATCCATCTCTTGTTTTTTTCTGTTCTACAATAATCCTGACAATGAGGCAGTTTGGCTACTGATCCTTCTCTCATTTGGGCATCCTGCTGTCTTTCAGAATGATGGTTAAAATCCTTCTCAAGTCTAGTAATTTTTGGACCTTATTTCTTATCACTGTTGGATTGAAGAAGCAGTCTGTCCCCTAAGACTGTTCCATGTGTTTGGCCAATGCTGTAAATCGTTTGCCAGAACAACAAAAAGGTTGCAAAGGCCTCCTTGTCCACCATTCCCTCCCACAAAGTCTTTTAGTTACAAGTTTGGCATTTTTAGTAAAAAGGATTTAATATTTTCATAAAATAACTTCACAAAATTCTCTTCTCCTGACATGCAACTTAAGTTTGCCAAGCAAATCCTATTTCTGCATTAGGAGATACTTTTGGTTTGTTTAATACCTGGGAACACTGCTTACAAGTTTTGATTTTTTAAAGACAAATATCTTTGTGGACAAACATTAGGTTTTGTCAAAGGGGGTATGTGAGGAGCCCAAGATGTGCTCAGATCCTTTTGTAATTTGGTGTCCAAACATCTGAATTTCCACTTGATTCTAATCAGAAACTCTATGGGAGCTTCATATGTAAAGTACCACTGTAAAATAAAAAACAACTTTGGGTCCTTTTTCTTTCAACTTGTGGCAAGGTGAGTCAGGAAAGGCCCAATCTCATCTTTTCTCTCCCAGCAGCTTTCAGAGCTCTGTGGAGGAGAAGAGGACAGGAGGCATCTGAGCCTGTTTGAGGTGAATCCCTGAGCTGAGGGCTCCTCACCTGGGGAGAAGCAGAGCTGATCCCAAAGGCATTGCTGGGCACAGGAACACTTGGTCAAGACTAAATTCACCTCAGGCTGGTCTGGGTTCACATTCCTGGCACTCCTGCATCCCCAGCAGGTCTCAGCAATACCTGAGGTAGAGCAGTGATGTGTTTTTGAGGGTGGAAGGTGATAGCTCCCATGTAATTTTATCAGGTGTTTTAAAGGCACAACGGTGAATCTGATTTCACTCTGAGCCCCCTTGTGTGCTTTGTGTACATTGAGGGATTGCTGGACCCTCTCCACATCTGGCTCCTCGGGGTGCCAGCTGTGGCAGGCTGGGGGCCTCAGCAGCAGAGTAAATCCCACTGGGGAGCACATTCAGAGGAGCTCCCCAGTGCCTGGAAGGGCCACAGCCACTCCTTCCCCTCCAGCTGCTCTCTCAGGCAAAGCCTCGAGGGAGTGAGGAGCTGCTGAGTAGTGTCTGTGTTTTGTCTGAGCTGGGAGGGCAGCCTGGGCTTTTGTCTCTCCTCTGCCCTGATTTCCCTGCAGAAGGTGCCTTCTGAGGAAAGAGTTGCGTTTTCCATCCTGGTTTTGGAAATCTTGTAGCACTCCTTGTAGAAAGAACAAGAACTGTGAATACCTGATGGAAGCCTTTGCTCCATGTTTCTGTCTTCCATGCATTATCTGATGGCATAAACCTCACCTTTTGCTCTGCACTGAGTCACCACAATGACATCAGCTAGTGCTCCCCCCATAATTTATCAGTGCAACAAGAACTCCTCCATGCATAATTATCTTGTCCCTTTGTCCAAAGCCTTTAAGATGTTGTAAGTTTGAAGTCACCCAGGTTCTCTCTGGGCCTCCAGCTCCTCAGATGTTGGTGGACACTTGCTGGACACTTGTCTTCTGGCTTTTGAAATCAAGCACTTGTGTCTGTGGTGGAACCTTGTGTTCACAGGTCCCTCATTGCTGTGAGAGAGAGAGACCATTACCCATCACATTTTGTGAAACTCCCTGTTTAGGTCTGTCTTGATGAATGATTAAAATGCTCTTATATTGCCAAATAATTTGCTATGAAGAAAGATATGTCCAACAAGTTATGCAATTACCATTATTAATCAGCTTGTGTCTCTACAAGATCAAGGGAATCTTACTTTACACTGGAATTTTTAGCTGATGAGCTGGATTCATACAGTTTCTTTCCCTCCTCTTTAGAGAGGGATGGAAGGGAGTTAATTCACCGATGCTTCAAGAGACCAAATATCCCCTGTTTATTAATTAATAATATCCATCTGGATTTTTATCCAAAGAAAAAGCATTCTGAGCCCTGTCATATCAACTTTTAAATCTTTGGAAGCCTGGCTGCTCTTCCCTTGTTTCTAACACCTACCTAGCTACAGGACATCAGGAATGTGAGCAGAGGACAGATGTTGGGAGGAGGCCGCCTTTGTGAAATCCTTTTTTGATGAGTGGGAACAACAAAAATAGGGTTCTGGAAAACCACTACAAGCCAAAAAAAAGCCCTCTGACACCAAACATCTCAAGAAGGTGAAAACTGTCCTCCCATTTCCATTGTCCCTGGCCCGAGCTTTTGATCTGACGCAAGAAATGTGGTATTTGTCTGAAGTTGAGAAAGTTTATGCTGGCAAATGGAAAAGGAGGAGGTGGGTTGAGTAAGCTGGGACTGAGCTCCAGGCACACAAGGCTGGTGTCCCCATGGAGGGCCGGGAGCAGAGCGGGACCCACAGCCAGGTTCAAGCCCTGGGGTGGAGCAGGAGCCGGAGCCTGCCCTGGGAGCCCTGCGGGTGTGGGAGCCCTGGGGTGATGCTGCAGGCAGCAGCCTCTGGCCAGTGCAGCCTGGGCTTTTGTGTCTTCTCTGCCCTGCTGTCCCTCCAGGAGGTGCCTGCTGAGGAAAGATGCATTTTCCATCCTTTCCCATCCCCTGAGCGTTCACGAGCGGCCGGCTCGGCTCCCGCGTGCTGCTGGCAGCAGAGGTGGCCTCGTTTTCCAGCTCCTGACCCAGCTCAGCTCTGGGCTCTGGAGCCAGAGACAAACCCTTGAGCTGCTGAAACCTCTCTTGCCAGAGGCTCCAGTTCAGCACGGCCATTTATGCTGATTTGAGTTTTTCCTTCCATACGTGCAGAAAAACAAAAGCTTGAGTGTTTTACTGAGTTGAGGCCACCCTTCAACTCAGACTTCACATTGTAAGGTGGGGAGGAAAGGGTTTTTTGTGTTCTGCAGGGATTTGCTGTCCTGGCACCACAGGCAGCAACCATTGCTCTCCTCTCTGCCTTCCCTGGTTGCCTGGTGAGTGACATCACCCACAGCTGCAAGACATATTTCCTTTTTCTGGTGGCATGAAGAAGTTTTCTGCCTCCATTCTTCATGGAGGCAGAACTTCTGTGTTGGAGGTTGTAGCAGCAACACAGGTGGGCACTGCTTGCAATGAGGATTCCCTGTGAAAACCACTCATTCTTCCCTTGATGTTGTCCCTCTCTCTACCTCAACCCTATTGACTAGAAAATACCACGATTTTAGTACTGAGACTTTAATACACTGCACATTTTGCTAATTTTCTTTCTGGCTGTGAGCCTTTGTGGTATCATTTTCCAGCAGTTTACTCAGAGGGCTTGAAACTTTCTTTTTTTTTTCTTTTTTTTTTTTTTTTTTTTTTTTTTTTTTCTTTTTTTTTTTTTTCTTTTTTTTTTTTTTTGTTTAATGAAAGTGGGAATTCTCCTCAAGTCCCCTGACTACAGCAATGGCAGCCTTAATAAAAACAGAACGTGACAGAAAATGGATGAATGGCTCCAGTGCTATTGCAATAATGTGTAAGGAGCCCGTTTGTGCTCTGTGCTGTGTGAGCTGTGAGAGGACACTCCTTGTTGAAAGAGCCATGTGTAGGTTGAGATTTTTGAATGTGACTAAATCCCTTGTGCTTCTCCTTCTTTAGTTTGGCTCTGCTGATCTCACGGACGTGAGAGCTCTCTTCTTTCTGCTTTATTTCTTTTGGGCATTTCTTCAGTCCTAATCATAAAAAACTAGAATTTCTCAGCGTTTTCAAGTCTGGAGATTTCCTGACCTCTATCATTTCGTGCCCAGGGAAAATAAACTTGTTACTATGGTTTGAGCCTTAATGACTGCAAAGTATATATAGTCAATTTATAACAGCGCACACTGGATTATCCTGTGCGTGGCTTTACAGCTTTTACAGCATTTATCAGCAGAGTGCTCATTTAAAACATGTTGTTTTAATGAAAAGGATACCGTTGCCACTGTTTTGTGTTGATTATGTGGTAACACATTTTTATTATCACCCATAAAAATGATTTGGAGCCGTTCCACTCCAGATGCGACCTTCGGCAGAGCCGTGCTCGCGCCGCCCGCGAGGGCCACGGGCCCCTGTGGTTTGCTGGGCCCTGACCACGGCTGGTTTAATATCCCCTGTTCCACAGCTCTGCAAAACACTGCCCAGAACAGCCCCTGTGTGCCCCTTGCTCACAGCAGGAGCATCCCACCCCTGCCCCTGCTCCAGTTTGCCACCTCCAGGGTTACTCTGCCTCTCCGCCCGAGCACATTTTGGCAATATCCAACTGGGGGAGTAAAAAGATGATATAATAAATAATATGAAGTGATTCAAGAAAGGTCTTCAGCTCACACTTGAGTCCCATGGCAATGAGAGTTAAACACAGTTGTGGTAAGGCACATGCTTAAGTGTTTGTTGAACTGATAACACGTTTCCTGGAAAGTCTGATGAATAAATCATTGGGTAGGAGCACAGAGTGCAAAAGGCAGATGGAACTGATTCCTTCCTGCCTGGCATCAGTCAAACTTGGTGAAGAAAAGCATTGTGACCTTACTCCTTTTTGCTGTACTCAGAAAAACAGGACTCTGGATGTGTAAATAGAGATCCTTGCAATAAAGAAGAATTTTGCTTGTTTGCAAGAGTGAGGTTGAGTTGCCTTGCACTTAACCCAGCTCCCAGTTTAATTAGTTTCTGATTCACCCCTGTCAGGCCAGTACATTCTACAGGAAGTTCATCATTTCTGGCACTGCTGCAGTACTGGCTCTCACCAGGCCTTGCAATAAAGAAGTGATAAACCTTGTAATAATTGCAAGTTAAAAACAAACAAGTGGAGCCAAGTCACTCTCATTTATAATTGCAGTGTGACTTCATTATGTAAAGACAACACAGTGTGTAAAGGCTGAAACTTCTAGGGATTTAGTGGAAAGTTTGAGCCATATTCCTTTTTATTTCCCTTATCCCTAAATTAGTATTGCTTAGGTAGTTTTCGAACAGGAAAAGATGATGCTGTGACAAACCTCAGTACTGCATGCCTAGAAAAATGTTCCCATGTTAGAGACAACTCCCAGTTTCATAGAGGCTACCAGTGGGCAGGGACAGCCTGGATCATATGGGGAACGTGGGGTCACTTTGCCAAGGAGAGAAGGTTGTAAATGGCCCAGACACCTCAGGGATGCCTGCTGGGATGTGGGTTTGTTTGAAGGTTGTGTGTTTGCAAGGCCTAGAAACATCTGTGAATTTTAATAGTATCCTATTGCTTCTAAGCAGAGCTCCTTGAGTAAATAGCCTGCTTTTTTATTATTTGCTTCAAAGTTAAAGCACTTCAACTCTTTTAAAAACTTATTTTCTCCATCATCTTTAATTTGATTGGTATTTGTGCTTTCACAGCCAGTACTTGGCCTCAGTTTGCTACCCTGGGCCTGCAGGTACAGCCCTTCACCTTGCCCCAGCTCTCAGGAATTTCTGATCTTCTGACTCTGGGTTTGAACACCAGGGAAATGCTGTGTCCCCAACAGCAGCTTCAGCCCCTGGCTTCAAGTTTCTTCCCAGGGACACAGTCCCACGTTAGGCTGAGTCTCTCTGGAGGCAGTGAAGTCCTCCCCAAGGAGTGTGGGACACACTCAAAATTAACAGAGCAGCTTCCCAGCTAATTGATGCTGATTTCCTAAAACCTATACAGGTTTTATGCCAAAATCCCGTGGTCTGTGAGCAGAGTTATCCCCAGCCCTGTCAGGCAAGAGAAGAGGAGTTTCAGGAGCTCCTCAGGAATCGAGACTGTGTCTGAAACCCTGCAGGTCACAGAATATTCTGAGTTGGAAGGGACCCACAAGCAGCATCCAGTCCAACTCTGAAATGAAGGGCCCTCTTTATCTGGGGGCTGAACCCACAGCTCTGGCCTTGTGAGCACCTTGCTGTGACAGCCAGCTGACCCTGTGTGTGTTCCCCACGTTGCAGATCCTGCTGCTGGAGGCTGCAGAGAGGAGCCCAGCCCTGGAGAACAACCTGCCCATCACCGGCACCACGGCCACCTGGTACGAGGAGCTGCTGCCCGACGCCTTTCCCCTGCTGAACCCCGGCACTGTCCTGAGGAAAAACGTGGGATCTGGGGGTAAGCCTGGCCTGCTCCTCACCAAATCACCCATCCTACCTACACTGAGGCCTGGGGAAGGCTGGCCTGGAACAGAGACTGGACAGAGCTAGAGAATAAAGTAGATTTTTATTGAAAGGCCTTTAGGATACACCTTGGGCAGGACAAGAGCCTGGCCAGGGCTACACTCAAGGTGGACCCAAAATGGTCACAAAATGGACAAATGGTAACAAGGTCTTACATTTTTATAAGTTTGGGTCCATTTGCACATTGGGGTTTAACTGTCAATTCCAGCTCCAGGCTGTCAGGTCCCATCCTTCTTGTTCCTCCCTCCAGCCACCCTTGGTTGTGCTTTGGGGCTGAAAGTTGTCCTGCAAGGATTTGTTTTGTGTCCCTGCTCTGTGGAGAGCTGAGGGGCACTGACTGTGAGCTCAGAACCGCACCCCTGGGCAGCACAGAGCCTGGAAAACATGAAAGCTAAAACTTAAGGCATCAACACGATGCCTTTGAGGTAGCTAAAAAGGAGTCTGGGCCTGTTCTACCCTTGGAAGCTGCAGAGGAGAGGAGTTGGGAGGTCTCTGCCCTTCCTTGGGTTCAGCCAGAGCAGAGCAGGGATGTCCTTGGAAGAAATCCGTTTTTCCAGCCGTGGTGGCCTGTGGCAGCCACAATTTCTGTTGGCACAAACATCTGCTGGGAGCTGAATTTGGGTCTGTTCGAGTCCTGTTAACCCCAACAGGGCCACTGTATCTGCCTCTGTGTTTCAGTGGGCTTGTTTTAAATCCAAAGGTTGTGGATTTTGAGGCCTGGACACATCTAAACATTCCTGAGGATACTCCAGAGAGCCATCAGGATCACAGTGGGACAGTTCCTGCTCACCTGCTGAGCACAAATGCAGCGTTTCCTGGTCTGGGAGCAGGGCTGGGGGGTAGAGGAATGGGCTGCACGGGTCATTCTTGGTTCCAGTAGGACAAAAACTCTCCCATGGATGGCAGCATCAGTTGCAGTCTGTTTTATATTTTCTAAATTTGCCGTAAATACAATGGGCTGCTTTATGATCCCTCTTGTGGCATGAAAAAAGAATACACTTATAAGAAAGTCTCCCTCTGAGCCCACTTGGCCAGACAGATCCCCACACATTGAATTTTCTTGATCTTGGCACCTTTTTTCAAGATCCTGCTCTCTGCTTCCAAAGCCCTGTCTGTTGCTTTGCTTGCTCCCAGACCAGTTCTTCATTCTTTAAGACCTCTATTGCTTTTTTCTTCTATTTTTTTCTTTTTTTTTCATTTTTTCATCCTGAGCAGTTTATTGTGGCAGCTCTTCCTGACTGCAGCAGACTTGGAGCGACCCAAACAGTCCAGATGTCATCCCTGTTTATGATTTGACATGATGCCACAACGTGGAGGGAGGTTCACTGACAATATGTTCTGCAAAGTATTCTCAGAACCACAGCCACAGCTGCCAGGAACTGAATTAGAGCAGTTTCCCCCAGTGTCCATTATATGCTCATTCTGCTTTCCCATGTCATTTATTTTTGCTGTGGCAGTGTCTCTGCACCTGCACTTTGCTGCACCAGAGTCAGCCCAGCAAAATGCTGGTGGCTCTGGCCTTCCACGCTGAGTCCTCTCCTCCTGGAGGCTCCTTAGGCATGTCCTGCTGGGCACAGAGCAGTGCCTGCCTCTTCCCCAGGCTTCTGCATTCCAGCAGCTTCCCTTTGATCAGGCTCAGCCCGTGCTCCAGGGTCAGCACCTTCCACCCCTGCAGCAAAGCCAGGTGGCCACTGGTGGTCACCTCCTGAGGCAGGTGGTGATGTCTGAGCTCTGTGTGAGCCTGTGGTGTCAGGCAGATCCCAGGCTCTGTGTGTCCTTGCTCACTGTTACCCTTTGTTTTTCTGGCCCTGATTTATTTAACCTGGTGTGGAATAATAACTTGGTGTAATAAAGGAGCCAGGAATGCACTGGAGCATGCTGAGCCAGGCCACTGTCTTTCAGCAAAGAGAAATAATCAGTTCAGCTGCTCATTGACACATGGTTGCCTGCTGGAGCCTCTGCCCAGCCTCTGTGGGCTTCAAACACTTGCTTTGCTGAAGAGCTGTGGGGATATTTCATGGACCTGGGTCCATATTTGGCCTCCTTCCCCCCCACACCAGTCTGTGTCCACAATTCAAAGCCAGCCAAGCAAACTCAGCGTGGATTTTGGTGGAGTGAAGGGAACTCCACACAATTTAGGATGGAGGGGAACTGCCCATTTTGCATGATTTCAGCACTGTGCCATGACTTGCTGCCCCCAGGTTCTCTTACAGAGATCTCAGGAGATCTTTCATCATGTGGGATATTGGAGTAGCTGGAAGTCAAGCCTGAGTGTCCTGAGTGATTTGGAGCTGTGGAAAGCTAACCCTCTGTCCCTCCCCCACTTCCCCTGAGCCTTTTGTGAAACATTCCCTGCTTTGCCCTGCTTCTGAGTGTTCAGCCAAAATAAATCCCAGCCCTACCTCGCATGCCACCAAGCTGGATGGACCAAGGGCAGGATGCTGGGGCTGACACAAAGGTGGGAGGTGTGGACAGTGGCTGTGAGTTCTGGAAGTATTTCTGGATGACCCTGTAGCTCTGGGTTGGCTGATGCCTCTCCAGGCTGAGGTCCAGGAAAACTTGCTATTGTTCATGAGGGTGGTTATTCCTTCTGTGAGTGACAGGGCTGAGAATAGACAATCATTTAAAAGCAATCAGTGCTGTTGAGACAGCTGCACCACTGGCCTTTCTGATCAGCTTGTTAATCAGCAGAATACATTTTCCTGAGTATTAAGATAATATATATACTCTGGCTGAGCCAGTTGGCAGCAAGAGACCTAATTTTTCATATCTCTCTATTTTTCTCTTTTTTTTTTTTTTCCTGTGCTTCTTAAACAGAGTCTAAAGGACACAGAGGTGCAGAGGAGCAGCTGATACCACAGGGTAAGTTCATAGTTTCTGTCATTTCTCTTTCAAAGCACAAACTGTTGTTATGCCCAGTCCTGTACTTATATCCCAAAAAGCAGAAGGGTTCTGTGGCCAGGAACCCTTTGGAGCCTCACAGATGGAGAGGCTGGGTTTGTTCTTTGGGTTTTATCTGATCGTGGGCTGCTTTGGTTGGAGAGGCCAAACACCAGTTTTATCGCCTCTGAGACATTAATTCCCCAGCACTGCTGATGAAGAGGCAGATCATGGAAGCACATGTGGCTAGAGCCTGTCCTGAATGATGGGAGAAAACTCTTCTCTAGCTGGTTTTACCTGCCAGGGGCACCAGGAGCCTCTGGGGATGCTCAGGGCATCACTTTCCTAAGCTCCATATAAACAGAGCAGCTCCTGTGCAGGGAAAACCCTGGGGAAGGAAGGGAGCAGATGGTGTGTTGCAGGTTAATGACAGAGCCAGGAAGAAAATCCAGGCCTCTGCACACCTGATTTGGTTTCCAACAGTAGATTACTCACCCTCTGCCTTTTTAAAAATATTTTTCCTGTGGTCTTTTGTTTCATATTGTTTGGAGGATAAACTCTCACCACGAGCTTCAGCTCTCTGGAAGCAATGCCACTGCAGCAGAGCTGATTTATGCCAGCTGAAGATTTGGCCTCCCCCCTCTTCCCTGAATCCTTCCCTCTGTCTTGCCCCTGCTGCACTTGTCTCTTCTAAGCTGGCAAGGCCATTTGTCACCAGTGTGAGCACTTGCCTGACACATCACCCAGTGCTGCTTCTCCCAGCCCTTCCTCCAGCACTTCCCCCTCCAGGGAAGGAAGTGCCAGTTTCTCTAAAGCTCTGCTGCAGCAGTGGGATGGAGGATGCTGCAGGAAATGATTGCTCCTGCTCTGCAGGACTTCATGGGATTGAGTTATAAGGTTGGACTGAAGGATTGAGGGTGATTTACACAAGTGAGGGACCCACACTCAGCAGCACAGCGTGTCCTGCTTGCAAAACAGTTTCTGGTGTTCTTCCCACTCTGCTGGAATTTGCTGCAGTGAAGTTTCAGGTGTGCTGGGTTTTTTTAGAGGTAGAAGCTGTTTCCAATGCTGTGAACAAATGCTCTTGCTTTCCTAAAAGGGCTCCTGATCACCTGCCAGGGGAGATCCATCCTAGAAAAGGCTGCAGTTTGTGTCCTGTGGATGAGCAAATTGATCCAGATTAAAACCTGGCCTCAATTCCTTGTTCAATACTCAAATTCAATCAGATCTTTATTGATGACTGAATGCAATAAAAGTACAGGCTTACACCCCCACTCAAAGCCATTGAGAAATGTCATTTCCTCAGTCTGCCCAGTTTCATTGTGGATTAAAGGGGGAGAGATTTCATTTTTGTAAGAAAAACCAGTTTGGACATCTCTCCAAAATGGAAAAAAGAAGAGAGGAAGGGGAATCTTTGCAGGGGGTTTAATGTTGGGGGATTATTGCTTTGTTCTGAGAAATGAGGAGTTTGGATGTCTGGGGTGACGAGGTTTTGTACCCCAGGTGAGCTATCCCATAGGGAGTGGGAACTGGATCAGTGTGGGAGCTGCAAATCCTTGGTGTGAGTGTGCAGCCTGTTCCCTGCCACCAGCTGGGAAGGTGCTGTGCAGCTTCTTTCCTTTTCTCCTGCTCTCCCTCCATTCCCCTCCATATGCAGCATATTCTGGAGGCACTGGTTTGGGGGGTCCAGTACCTCTCCCAATACCTGGGAAGGAGAAGGAGACTCCTTAAGGGTTGATCAAACCTTAAATTGCTCTGCTGTGTCGTGGTCATATGTAACACATGGACTAAAATCTGAAATCTGAGTGCACTGAACTTTGGACTCATCCTGATCTCCCTCTGGCTTTGGAGCTTGCATCTGCCACTGCTTTCAAATCCTCTGAGCCCTTTGGTAGCCCAGAAACCAGGAACCTCTGACTCTCTTGGCTCTGACAGTTAATGCCTTTATTGTAACCATTAACCACTTAATCTGAGCAGACAGACCCATTCTCCCTCATCTCCAGGGCATTAAAGCTTCAGTGCTGTTTGCACAGTGCTTAAATGGCTCTCCATGTGAGCCCAAGATGAGCAGTGTTCTTCTGAACAGCACAATAAAATTGCCAAGTGTTGTTATTATTTTGACAGTCTGGGGAAAACAAGGTTAAGAATTTATTTGGTGTCACCAGAAGCAGTGACTTTGAGATCACCAATGCTGCCTCTGCACCTTTTGTGGGCTTACTGGGGGCTTGCCAAGAAACATCTCACTGGGCTGCAGTCACTGCTCCTGGTGTTTCCAGTCACCCTGGAACCCTGCTCAGCACCCTGCTCAGTGATACACATTACTGACATCCAGTTCCTGCAGAAGTCACTGCATCAATGTCGCTTTGGGATGAAAAATCTTGTGCACAGCACGGAGCCTTTGTGAGATGAATGAACACAGGAGAAACCAGGGAAACATCACTGATACAGGAGCTCTGGGTGATGTGTACAGAGCAAGTTGGAGACAGGGTTTGATTTTCTTTGGCAAATCTATTTTGTGTATTTTGGTACATGGGGATGGCCCTGGGGTTTGTGTGTGTCTGGATGAAGCCAGCAAAGGACATCCAGACTCTGCCCAGAGCCATCCAGGCCTGGGGAAGGGGACAGTGTGGGCTTGGTGGGGCTCTGCCCAGCACTTCCCAGCTGGAGCTGCACATCCTGCTGACTTTTTGGGGAGGGTCTTGTGCATGGGGATGTGTTTTTTCCTTACAGGATTGAAGGAAGAAGAGGAGAAGTAAAGTCCAGTCTGGCTTGTCTGGCCTACCTGCCAGATAGCTCCTGCCACCAGTGCTACCCTGTCTGTGCACTGCTGCATTTCCCCCTTGCACCACTGAGTCCCTCTCCTCTGGTTTTGAGGTTGTTGAAGCCTTTCTGCCCTCAGCAGTGTCCTGACTTCCAGCTAATTTCCTTTCTGAACCTTTCCAGGGATTCCAGGACAGGTTGGTCCCCCGGGCCCGGTTGGACCCACTGGGCTCCCAGGACCACCAGGGCCAAAAGGAGAGAAGGGCCAGCCCGGTGAGAGGGGCCCTGCAGGGCCACCAGGTGAGTCCTGGGCAAGGGCAGTGCTGCTGTCACAGGAGATCTTTCACTTCACACAAATTGTCTGTGACAGCAGCTCTGAGGAGGCCAGACACACAAGATTTGAGCTTCTTCTACTGGTATCAGATCTATTCCAGCAATTCCCCTGGGAGCTGGAATCAGCCAGGAGCTCCCAGGACAGGCAACCACCTGCACGAGCAATGGCAGAGCCTGGGATTTCCTGTGGAGCTGCAGAGAGCCTGTCCCAGAAAGCTGCAGAGCAGGATCATGTTTCCCCATCCTGCTCAGGAGCTGTAAGAAGGAGCCTGTGACCTGTCAGCCTTTGGAGCAGAGCATTCCCTGTTTAACCCTCTCACTGGGTGCCTGCTTTAACTCCCTTTTTTCTCCACCATTTGTGTCAAGCTGTCAGATGCCAGGATGTCAAACTAATGATGCTTTTGTATGTTAAGGGAAAAGGTTATGAGGCCATTCTTTCAGAGAACACTCCATTCCTGAGCTGGGAGTCTTTCTTCATTCCCCAAACGTCCCTGAATGTTTTGATGAAGGCGATACTGCACAAGAGGTGCCAGACCTCAGGCTCTGTGCTCTCTGTCTAAAAGGCTGTGCCTTGTGAGCCTGAGCTCGGGCAAGATTTAAAACCCTGAGCGTGCCTTAAATGTGAGAGCAGCCCTGAACACTTTTTGGCACTTTCTGGCAAGTTCTCAGTGGCCAAAGTCTGGCCAAGGATGTGTCTGCTTTTTTTGGTTTCTCAGTCTGCAACGAGAGCCTTCCTCCCCCACAGGACATGTGATCTGTCTGCTCCTGGACTGACTCTGCTTCCCTTGTGCTTCCTGAGCTTTCCTGGCAGGGAGGTGACACAGGTGTACCTGGAGGGAAGGAGGATTTGATTTCACACTTTGCTGGCTGTAGTTTCTCACTCAGCCTCAGGGAGAGGGGAGATTTCACTCTTTCAGCAACTGGGCTGCTCAAAGGCAGCACCTCTGAGCCAAGTCAAGCTCTCTCCCTTGCAGAAGAAGATGCTAAACAAAAAAAGAAGGAAAATTGGGAAGCTGTTTCTATTTTCCCCACCCCTCTGATTCCCCCAGTTCAGGACAGAAATCCTTTGTTTTCTTGCTGCCTTTTTACATGATAACATCATTAGCACATCCCCAAAGGCATTAACACATCCTCTCCTGCCTCTGCACAGGGATGTTGGGACCTCAAGGACCAAGAGGACTTCCAGGAGAAACTGGGATCCCAGGTCCCCCAGGCCCTCCAGGGCCACCAGCCACCCCAAGCCTCCCTCTTACCTTCCAGCAAGGGGTTCTCTACTCACTCCAGCCCACAGCTGAAAAGGAAAGTAAGTTTTCTGAAACCCTCCTCAAGTCCTTTGTTCTTCTGTGGCATCAGCAGAGTGGGCAGGCCCAGAGCAGCTCAGCTCTGCTCCCACCTCCCTGCCAGGCTCTGCCTGGGAGCAGCTGGACAATCTCCCTTCCCTTCCCTTCCCTTCCCTTCCCTTCCCTTCCCTTCCCTTCCCTTCCCTTCCCTTCCCTTCCCTTCC
>VZUI01075218.1:0-20844 GCA_013401135.1 Cettia cetti
GGAGGCACTGAGGGTCCCTCATTTGCATCATCATCTACAGGTCGATCGGTTTTGTAGGTGTGCTTCTTTGCTGGGGCGACTGCCAGTGTCTTGGGCTCACTGTCTGCTTTAGCTGCTGACTTAGGCTCTCTGTCTGCTGCATCTGCTGATCCAGGCTTACTGCTGTGTTCAGTTACAACCTGAGTAGATGGAGTGGTGGCTGCAGCCTGAGTGACTGTGGTAGCTGCTGGTTTATTTCTTTGTTTCTCTGCCTCTTTTTGCTGCTTTACAGTATCTAGCAGAGTACGATAAGCATATGCTAGGGCTCAACTTATTACAACTATCCTTTTCTTCTTGGAATTATCTTGGCATTTCTTTTTTAAGTATTTTTTTACCTCAGCTGGGTTCTGAATTTGTTCTGGTGGAAAGTTTCAGGCTACAGGATGAGAAAATTCTTTTAGGGTTTGAGTCATATTTTCTTATTTTCTACACTATTTGGGATTTTTCACACTTGGGTCTACTTTTGGGTCTACTGCTAGGCTAGCAGTTTCATTAGCCTCTTTGGAAATTTTAGAAAACTGCAAACTATATAGAGGAAGCTTACTAGATTAAATACCAATAAGGTGGTATTTTTAACATTCAAGGCACACTGAACATATTCTAAAAGCAATATAATCAATTCAGAGACAGAAAGAAAAGACTGAAAATCTTCATCTCTTACTTTTTTTTCTTACAAACAGGGTGCAATTATTAATAAATTTTCAAAACATGCTACTGGAACTAGGACGCAGGGCAGGACGAAGAAACTATAAACTAAACATACCTGGCACACACTCCAGTACCTGCATAAACTTCTTATAAATCATAATTATTGAGCCCAGGAGAATAGCTATCTTGCACTTCTAGTGTAAAAGCTACGTGTTAGGGATAACACTGGAGCTATTTCTGGGAGAGAAAACAAACCTAGGGACCAGAAAGGTATCAGAACATTAAAAAAGCCTAGGGAACAGAAACACAGAAAGGACTCCATTCCAAAAGACATTAGGAATTTAAAAAGCACCATGGCTACTGACTGCTCTATCTCCACAACAGTACAAACAGAACAACTAAAATGCAATCAGTATAAGTTTTTTCTACTTTTTTGACCCTCCGTTGGGCACCAATAAAAATGTCTTGGTTTAGGGTAAATTTGGGAGGAAACCTCTGGAGGGGGCTCCTCTGGAAAGCAAACCCAAACAGCCCCTCCCCCCAGCCAGTCCAGGAAAAAACTTCCTCAGATAAAAGTGGAAAAAACTATTAAACTATTTATTTAACAAACAAAATACCTATAAGCACAAAGAATGAATACTATGAAAATATAAAATGAACAGTGAAGCAATAAAATCTCTTGCCACTCCGAGGAGAGATGGCAAACTGAGAAAAGTCCTTGCCGTGGGTGCAGCTCAGCTCACTCCGTCTGTTGTCAGTCCCAGTCCCTCCGGAGGTCCAGGCCCAGTGGGCCACAGGTGCCGGCCCTCGGTGCTCCTCTGGGTTTGTCAGTCCAGAGTAGATTTAAACAGTCCCAAGAAGAAAAGAAAAAAGAAAAAAGAAAAAAAAAAAAAAAAAACAGTTCAGGGAACTTTTCTGCCTCAGCTAGCTAAAACTAACTAAAAGCAAAAAGATCTCTGTCCCACCGCTGTCCGTGCTTCCAATAAACAAAAAGTCCAGACCAGAGAATGTGTGGGAGTCAGGCAGTTTCTCAAAACAAACTCCGCGCATCTTCTCTCCCTGGTTCACTCTCAGAATCAGTCTTAAAGGTACAGAACTCAATATACAGCACAAACAGAATGGACAATTGGGGATACAAGCATCATAAAGTCACCCTAAGACAGTAACCAACTCATATAATGATAAAACAACAAAAAATAACAGTATGCTGGAGAGCCTTTTGCAGTGGCAATATCTGTCTTAATTATGTAAATGGAAGGCTATCATCAAGCATCAAGCTCTCTTTAATAAAACCTCAGAGACAACCAATTTATATCACTTAGACAATTGCAGTTCATGTATACAAGTTGAATTTAAAAGTACACATCCTTTACGTGCCAGTCGTGAACTGAGAGTTGCAGAGATAAAGTTCCCTATTACGAAACATGATGGGAAGCACAAAGATTCCCTGGGGAACTTTGGCAACCTGCCTCATAATGGTGGAATTCAGAGCTGCTTTTTCTGCATGATACTACTGCATAGTACATTTCTAATGAGAAAAGTTACTTTAGCTGTTACTTTACTTTTACTGTGTACGGTTAAGCTCTCACCACTGTCTGGTACCTACAATTCTGAGTAAATTTAGATTAAGAAACTCTCATGATTCAATATATTCTTGAGCTGCCTTATGACTTTGAGGAAAATATTGTGCTTCCACACAATTTCTGATCTCCTGCCCTCTAAACAAGTTGCTATGGAATTAGAAACCTGCCCAAAAAATATGGGTGGCTGTACTCTGACAGGTGGGCTACTGGTGTACACATAGTAAATTAAATGCAACAGTATTTGCATTTTGTGTTTGGGTACTTAGACAGATTCTCATCTGCTAAAAATTAACTTCCCACCATACACTTTGCATTGTCCTCATAAGCCACGGTTATGGCTGAAGCGGAAAGACAGCAGAGTTTGCCTAAGCTGCTTCCAACCCCACTGCTGCTCCCCAGCTAGTCTGGGATTTTGTGATGTGTGGAACAGCATTGTGTCACCCTGCCTGAACCAACTGCATCAGCTTATGCTGAGCAAGTTGATTTGTTTATAAAATCCAGTGAGGAACTCAGAGTTTATGGCTCTGATCCCTATGTTTCAGGTTAAACCTGTAGTTGGACGATCTTGACCTTCTGACAGGTTGACACCTCTGAAGTGCATTCCTGGTTCTCCTGGACTACTTTTGGAACTGCTACAAGCAGCTATCCCATCACCTGCTGAGCAGTGTGACACAAACAGATGATCTGAGGCCAGGGATAAATCCCAGCTAACCCCCCAAGTTGTGTTTTTCTTCTTTGCTTTAGCCATGAATGTTTTCTGAAATTAACCAAGTAATTGTTCCTTGTAACCCCTCCAATGGATCAGTTAATTCCCCCAATGGATTGTTGTGTCATTTTTGTGTTTCTTTAAATGTGAATGAGACTGCAACCTGAAGTCCACAGTTATGCTTTAGAACATGACTAGTACTATACTCTCCTTGAATCAGGTTTTTCTGGTTGCTACATCACAGGTAACCACGCTTCCTCATTTTATCTTGTTTTTATAGATATTTTCTGCAAAATTAGAGTCTGGTCAAAGATATTCCCTCCTGATTTTCACAACCTCTATGAAAACCTGGACAATTTATCTTGGTTTTAACTTTGTACCCTTCTCTTTTGTTTCATAATCACTGATTTAGGAAAATGTACCAGCTACACTGGTACACTGGTACATCATCCCTCCTGTAATGAGGATTAAATGTGAGGAATCCAGCAGCTTCCTTCATATCAGAGGAATGCACTTTATAGTGGTGGGTCTCTTATGAATCATTTTTGGTACCTCCTTCAGGACTGAGTCATGGAAAGCTACCCATTCAGATCACCTCTCAAAATTCAGATTGTATTGGCAGTGCAACCTCCTAGACTACATGCTTGAAATTATCCTGGTCACCCATATTAGGATTCTCCCTTGAATTATACTCCCCTCCCTGTTTCTGGTCCCTCTCTACTCCCCTCACCACAAAAAGTCTGCATCAACCTCTACACTAAGACAAAGAGATTTTTAACATCTCCCCCTTAAACTTAAAAAGTTGACCAAAAAAACAAAACAAAAACAAAAACAAAACAAAAAAAAAAAACCAAAAAAACAACAACAAAAAAAGAAGAAAACTAAAAAGAAAACAAGAAAAATAAAGCAGAAAAAGAAAGAGAAATAGGATACCTTATTTCTTGTCTCCTTACTCAAAGTGGTATACAAATATGTTTGGAATTTTTTTTTGATTTTGCAATCTTGAACATTTTACCTAGGCAATTAAAAAAAAGAGAATCAAGATATAATAAAGTATTGATGCAACTCAAACCACTTCTCCAGCTACTCATGAATCTCTCAGGAAAGATTTCTCAAGTTTCTCTTTTCTTCCTCTTATAGTTTTTTTGTTTGTAGTTTTTTGTTTATTGTTTTGTTGGGTTATTTTTTGTTTGTTGTTTGTTTCTTTTATTGCTTTCAGTTAGCTTTTGTTGTTGTTGTGTTAATTTCTCATCTGTAAATAAACATGAAATTGCTTCAAAGACACGATGGCAAAAATTTACAAGTTGGACTTATGGAACTTTATCTAATTTCCAGAGACAAATTGTAAACAATATATCAGCGAGTATGGAAAAACAAAAATTTAAGTTGTTCCAAGCCTGTTTTAACAAACAATATGTGTTTGTGATTACGGAAGAAATTGAGCAAGCAACAAGGAACACAGAGAGAAATCAATATTGTTCACCACTGAATAACCACAAATCATTTAATAAAAAAAATTGCATTTAATTTTATAAAATGGTGGCAGTTGAAGCCATGAGCTGCTCAAGACTTTTGTTTGACTGAAAAATGTCTGGCTTCTGGAAGAAAAGTCAGTTTAAGCAGTATATTGTAGATGAGGCAGTAGAAATTCTCAGTTCTTGTATTTTAAATGTAACAAAGACTGAAGAAGGGAACCATGAGTGCAAACCAAACACGTGGGTAAGGACTTGCTAAAAGCTCTATGGAAACAACCAATGAATCTGGAAGAATCTCTGCAGGTCTACAGCCTGCACCACTAAGAAGCAGGGTACTTTTTGGCACAAGCCCGAATAAGATGCTATTTTCCTAATTCAGATACTCAGCCTTTTGGCAGGAAATCTCCAATTGGAGGTCTCTAGAAGGTATTTTCTGCTTCCCTTTCACTGATCAGGGGAGCACAACACTGATTTACAGACTATTACTAAGTGTCCAAAAATGAAATACAGCTTAGATATTCAAGTAAATCAACTGAGTATTCAAATAAATAAATAAATAAATAAATAAATAAATAAATAAATAAATAAATAAGTGAATGTGCAAAAGTAGAGATGATGAATATGAAAATAAAAACCTCTTTGTTTCAGACAGGAGATGTAACTTTCTCCATGCTGAAAACTCTCTAGTGACAGTAGTTAAACATCTTTGTGCAAACAGTGTCTGCATGTTTTGAAGCAGCTCTCCTAGAAGGCAGCTGTCCAGGAAGGCTGGCCCTAGTGCCTTAGTGACACAGTGCCTGCTTTTACCCCTGAATCCAGGCAGATGAATGTCTTCTCTGCAGAGGCACCAAGCAGGACATCTCTGAGAACATTTGTGGACAAAAGTCAGTCACGAGCTTGGGCAAAAATATGTTGTCTTTTAGATTGCTGTGCACATAGTTTTAGACTGGAACTTGTTCATATCTGAATGGCTCAGAGAGTAAATAAAATAATTGATCAAAGTTAGGGCTGGCTGGGTAGATCTACTACCACCTGATCCACCTACAAATATGCCTGCTCCTGTTGAGATAACTAGTAGCTAGAATAAGATTTCAGACCCCTGCAAGTCTAATCATGGCCCAGTTATCAACAAGCTAGTTTTGTAAAAAGTCATCTGCAAACAAATAATTTGATAGAAGCATTGACACGAAATTGGATATCCTAGAAGATACCTGGTGCTTCTGGGGAGTAAGTTCTATGAGAAGCAGATGAGGGAGATGGGAAAGAGGCTCAACCTGGAGAAAAGGAAGCTCAGGGGGGACCTTCTGGCTCTGCACAACTCCTGACAGGAGGGAACAGCTAGGGGATCAGGCTCTGCTCCCAGGGAACAAGGGACAGTATGGAAGGAAATGGCCTTCTGCTGTGCCAGGGGAGACTCAGGTTGGACATCAGGAGGAATTTCTTCATGGTAAGGGTGCCAAAGCTTTGGAAAGGACTGCCCAGGGAGGTGTTAAAGTCATCAGTCTTGGAGGCATAGAAGTCATTACTCCTGGAGGTGTCCAAGGAACTACTGGACATGACACTCAGTGCTCTGCTCTGGTTGATAAGATGGGGATTGATCAAGCTTGGACTCAATTATCTAAGAGGTCTTTTTGAACTTAAATGACTCTGTGATTCTGTGACTGGGGGGCAGGGGAAAGATTCCATGAAGAACAATGGACATTTGGAAAAGAAAGAAGCCTATTGGAAAATAAGTGTCTTTGGTTGGGGCAGAACATCTTTGCAAGAGAATGCAATCAATGCAGCAGTCAAGCTATAGCATTTACAAAATCACACAAAATCTTCCTCGATTATTATAAACCTAAGGACTCAGGTTTTTTTGTTTGTTTGTTTATTTTCTTTTCTTTTTTTTTTTTTTTTACACTTGAATTCTAATTTGTTTGTTGGTGGTTTAGAAACAGGGAATCCCAGAAGCAGTGATCCTGGACCAGCCAATGCTTCATATTTAAATCATGACCTAAATTTCTGTGATGTCATGAGAACCCTCAAGTATCTCAAAGCCCAATAATTTCGAAAAGCCTGAAGTAATTTCATTGCCTTGAATTACATTTTTTTAAACTTCCTTTAATTTACTAGAGTACTATGAAATCCAGTTATGACAGTGATCACAGTGAATCAACATTACCTATCCTCTGTGAGGGACACACTGCATGAGACTAAATAAAATAATTCAGCTAGTACATTGCTGAGGACCAGAAATCCCATGGTGGAAAATACAAATTTAGCTTAGGGAAAGTAAATCCCAAAACTCTAGAGAGTCTACAGTGAACTGATATGAATCAATATAAATTGAAGTTTTTGCTAGATAATCCTAGCCAGTCTCCCTGCCTTTGAGAACTTTCAGTCTGACATGAAAAGATACAGATCTGTGGGAAAGTAAAGCAACACTACACAGCTCAAACTCCCAAACAGATTTCATTGTTGCCAAGAGAATATAATATGTGGTGGGTGGAAAAATAATAATAATTCTCCTTTAATGCCAGTGGCTTAGAAGTCATCCTGGGTAAAATTAACTTTGCAATTAGCATTATGATTCAGCACTTTAATAATTTTCCATTTATACAAACCACTGGAAGAAAAGAGATGGCTAATTATAATCAATGAGGTGGAGCACCTTAGTAGCCTGCTTTCTTAAGAAAGGAAATTCTTGGGACCTGCCTGTAAGGGAGCTGTGGTTTTTCCAGTAATTGCTGTAATCAGCTCTGGAAAAGTAGGTGATCTGTGAGCAAGCCAACTCCTACTCTATCAGCAGGAGATTGCATCTGACCTTAATATTCATGCCATGTGATGATGATTTCACACATTCTTGCTCAAAGAAGTAAGAGTATAATCAAAGGCTTTAAAATTACATCATGTGGAGCATTGCTGCCATGCTCTCCCTGCACAGCAGGGTGTGCAGGCAGCAGCCGCGCTCATCCCTGACTTGCTACTGAGCCTGGGATTTGCTAAAAAGCCTGTTTTGAAGATGCCAACGTCAACTTGGTCCCAGAAGTGGATCAGAGGTCTTTGAAAACAGCAAAATTATGTGAATGAGTTGCTTAAGGATATGCTAGTGTCTGGACAGAAAGAGAGCCCTGTGTTCTCTGCAGCCCTCACCAACTGCTGGTCTGGCACTTAGCAAATAACATATGCTTCTGAAAACTAAACCTGTTCGAAATCTTTCCCAAAAAAGTGGGCTACTACTGGAATGGAGCTTCAACAAACATGATAGATTTTCTTGTCCACAAACAAGCTTGAGAAGTTTATCTACTCCCATGTCCTACTGAGACATTCAGCATGTTTTACTCTGCTAATAAAGTAATGAGTAAAGCATAGAAATGGCAATTAATAATAATAATAATAATAATAATAATAATAATAATAATAATAATAATAATAATAATAATAATAATAATAATGACTTTTAGATGTACTGATACAGTATGAAGTTCAGAATGAACTCCCATAACTTATGGCAGCAGCTAATTAGTCCAACTTTATGTGGTAGTTTAGGTCTTGTATACATGGAAGGAGTCCAGAAAAAAGTGATTTCTTTTTTGTTCTCTCTTCCTAAAATCCTTAAAGGCAGTGAAAGTGCATTTGCACACTCACGATTCTGGAGATTCCATTCTACTGTGGTTCCTGGTTTGTTCAGTCCACGATATGCCTTAAACCTAGCTGGAACAAAGCCTGGAAAATTTTGCTTTCCCTACCTTCAGTCTTCCTCTTTGAGAGGGAAGGTTTCCATTACCATTGACATTGTCAGTGTCTTTGATGAACTGTACATTCATCACTTTCTAAAGAAGACCAATATACTCAAATGAATAGCATTCTCATGTTCATTGGCTTCACAAAGATTTCTTCCAGGCTGGGATGTCAATATTTTTAAAATTTTGACTTCCAGTTTTATCCAGGCATTCGAGTGGGTGGGAAAACTGGGAAATCAACCATAGTAGAAGGTACCTCTTTTTCCACTCTGCTAGACCTATCTTCATTAAATAAACATCAAATACTGAACATACATTCAAAATTAAATCAATGTTAGGAAAAAAATATGTTTGGGCAAAAATGACAGAATAAAAAGTTGAAACTTCATTGTTTGCCATTGGAGTTTTTGAATAATTTTCAAAAGATTTGCTTTGCTTCTGTATTACTGTTCTTATTTAGTTTTAGCCTTTTTATTTTTTCTTGATATCTTTTGTTTTTTCTTTTGCTTGATTTCTTTGTTCTACTTTCTCATTGAGTCATACAAGATTGGACAAAATGTTAGAAAATGAACCTAAGGGAGCAATCCCAGATTGGGAATTGAGCCGGATGACCTGTCTAGTGTTCTCCATCTGTTCCATCCGTTGCAGTGTACTTCTCACTGACTGGTTCCATGGACTGTCGATATGAACTAGAGGAGTGGCATGGATGTCGGTGTATTTGTAAAAATGTTCCTGTGATTTGTCATGGGGTTTTTTTGTTTCCCGGAGTGCTCTTTCTGTTTCATTCTTTGATTAAATTATGTTAATGGAAGGCATCTTCAATTTAGGGACAGAAATGGGAGGGGAAAGGTGGTATCTGAGGTACACGGCCAGGCCCCTATACACAGCATCAGAGCTGAAGTGGAGCTCTCACCCATCTCCATAAAGGCCTGAGTTATGAAGAAGTCTCCTGAACCAGCATGGTGGCTTCACCAACTTTTCTTTGCAGTCAGAGGTGTTGTTGAGAAAACCTCTTTCAGGCTGCCATTAGTTCATTCAAGTTGGAAATAGGTAAACTAATAATTTTCTTTAAGGAGATAAGTCAAAGTGGTGTTATGTCTAGACCCTGCTTTCACTGGGCTAATTTAAAGCACTCTGTGCTGAAAGAGCTTCAAATTAAACCCTCTATGCTGGTGTTCCAGTTTCATGTGGATTTAATATAGAGTGCCACTAAAGTGAGAAAAATATGGTCTAAGTTTTCACTGCCTATTAAAACCCCAGATTATTAGGTGAAGCTACAGAAAAAGAGAAGATGTCAAAGATTCCTGAGAATTTTCTAAATTCCAGAGACTTCACTAAAGCTTCATAGGTTGGCAACATTCTTTTTGGGTGTTCATGTCTTTAGCATTCTTCATACTCTGCAACTCTCTCTTAACCAATAAAAGCAGCTGCTGAAGGGGTTTTGGGAATTATATTTTCCCCCCAGCCTGTATTTTTGTCTCCCTCCTTCACATTACCTAAGAACTACTACCTAGGAAGATGCTTTGAATAGAGACAGAGAAGGTTAAGAGCTTGTTATCAAATTAACATTAGATATCTTTATATCACATTGAAATCCACAGGAGGAAGATATTTCTGGCTGCTGCTTGTGTTGGGCTTGTCACTTTAATTTCTCAGCATGAAGAACCAAGTGATCATGTTGCTGAGCAGCAGCCTCCCATCCAAACTATCTGCATGACCACTGCTGAGGTTCAGGTGTACTGGCAAAAACACCCTGCTCTCTGCTTCATCGTGATTTTTGTGTAGCACAGCCATGCTCTGATAAAACACACCCATTTCAACCTGCACAGAGGGCAGGTGCTCCTTTGTGCACCGTGTCATGGTGCGTCAGCAGCAGCAAGGAAAAAAACAAACACTACTTCCATGGCCCCAGAATACAGTGTTTTCAGTGCCGCTGTCTTTTAATTCTGGCCTATTACATGCTCCCTAAATCTCAAACCGAAGTTTGCCCAGTAGAAATGTTCAGAACATATTTATCATGATCTCAGCTTGATGTATCCCTGATTTATGTGTTTGTGTTCAGGCTTCTCTCAAATCTGTCTCTGTGAGTCTCCATCTATCATAGGACAGCTCTGCTCTGGGTAAGTTAATGCTGTTTTCCATCTGAGACCAAAATTAATTCTTGTCTCTCTTTTTTGCTTTATTTCTCCATTTTTTCTTTTTTCTTTCTTTCTTTTTTTTTCCTTTCTTTTTTTAATCTAGAGGGAGACAATAGCTACTTTATGTAAATATCTAGCTCAATTATTTGACATACAATAACCTTCTTATTGTGAAGGTTATGATTGTGCTAGTCAGCACATAGAGAATTCCTTCTCACTTTCCATCCAACAATGACTGTCCTCTCAATTTTATGTATTTTTTAATGATTATTTTTATTCCATATAGACTGGTATCTTGGCTTTGCTTTGCCTTGTAGAACTTTCTAGGGGTTTGCTCCCAGGATTAAGTTGTCATGTTCATGAATTCCTACAGTTTCTCCTAAGGAAAGAGTGTGCAGCAGCATGCTCAGCTTTTTCAGGGTTTGTCTGAGCTGAATTAAATGCACAGGCTACTTCTTTTCACTCCTAGACTGAAAGGGCAAAAGTTTGAGATATCTGAGTCCACCTATCATCTTTACATACATATCATATAAAGCCACTGTGCACTAGCAGTGTTTCAAGACACTACAGATCTTTCGGTCCGGTGCCAGTCATCCCTGGTCATTCAGAACACATCATGTTTTACATAATTACAATACACAATATCAGGTGAGGTGTTTTATTAGCGTGTATATAAGGATATACTGTTCATGTAGGTATCTCTTCATCATGTTCCACAGTGCAGCATAGACTTGGTCCAGGGCATCCATCAATCTTGCACAGTGCTGAGAGTAGGCAGACTCTTGCCTGAGCTAAAACTGAAAGTCTGCACTACAGGAGCTAATGCTGAAGAACCACAAGTTTATAGTAATGAATTTCAATACCCTGATTACAATTACATGCTTAGTTCCTTACCCTAATCCTTCCTAGAGTTGTAGGATGAGGTTGGATCCAGAGGGGAAAAGAATAAGAAAAAAACAAAACCCCCCCAAAAAAATAAAGAAAAAAGACACTAATCTTTGAAAACCTTACACATCCTGTTATTCACGTTTTGGAAGCAAAATTTGCTATAAGGAAATAAGATTATGAAAGCTTGCAATGGGAAATCAGAAAGGAACTGCCAAGCCCTGTCACACTCTCTTTCCATTTATTGATGGTTATACCTTAGGCAGGTCCACAACGCTCAGAAAACTGACAAGGAAATGGGAGAAGTAAGATAAACTTTATCCAGCAGTCAGATAGTCAGATGAGTGGTCCGCAGTTTTTGTAGTATTTGACAACTCTTCATCATACAAAATATGGGTTGAAACCTGAAGCCAACCAGACACCTTTTGTAGACTCCCTAGCGACATGCCCTAATGTTCCTATGTTAGCAGGACATCCCACCCTCCCTTAACCTGCCCCCAGTGCAGAAAACCATGGGGACACACCTCTGTGGCTTGGAGAACATCCCACTCCTCATGCCAGCTCAGTGACTGACCTGTCTGCTGTGGCTGGTGGCTGATGCCAGCAATGAACGTCAGTGGAAGGTGCACATCTGTCTGCAAGAAAGGGGTCTGGCACCACCAGCTTGTTTCACAGAGCCCTTAGAGTGGTGGCCAGATGGCAGGCATGGCTCCTGTCCATCCCAGCTTAAATACAGATGATGGCAGGATTCAAAAATACCTCAATAGAGACTGTGCTGGGAGTGAAGTTTTCCTTCAGGTTGAGAGGTGGTGACTCCATCTTATGGCAGGGAAGAAATCCAAATTTGAAAAGAAATCATTTTCTTTGCAAGTATAAAAGAATAAATTTATGGATGAACTTATATATATGTACATATGCACAAAATAATATTTGTATGTAAATATAAGTATATAAATATATACATATGTATGCTTGTATAGCATTTCAGGAAATAACTAGGGGCAAAAATTTAATTCATATCTATTTCACCTTCAGAATTGACAATGTTGCAGAACAATTGGGAAAAACCAAATAAAAGGAATGGAAATATTTTTTGCAGTAACATAAACTGCTTCAATTTCTTGATTGTGATTAATGAGGCATAAACATCAGAAAAGCTTTGCTTCAGAGGGATGTCCAAACATTCAAGTGATTATACAAAGCTTGCGCAAAAATCTGATCTGGAAGAAGGAGTTTTGTTTTTCTTCCTTTTTGGTTCTGAAATAATTTTGCAATATATGTATATTAATACTCCTCAGCTATTATGGAAATGGATTGGGACTCACTTTTAGCCCCCAGTTATAAATCCATTTGCAAGAGATTTCCATAAAGAATATAGAGACTGTAGAATATTTATAAATCACTGAATGGAAAATATACCCAAAATTAATTCTTCATCTATATTACAATCTTAGGAACTTCTTCATACATGGAAAAAAAAAATAGCATTCACATTTTTAAAGTACTTATTTTATAAGTACTCTTTTGCACATTAATATTTAAGTACCAGTGGAACAAATTTACATGCAGTTATTTTATTATTTGCAATTAATTCATCTAAAGAGAACACAACTAAAACAGAGAAGGCAGAAAAAATAAATATAGAAAAAAAAATATTATCTCTGTTACAATTCTAAATTTTTACTCTGTGAGGGATCTTAGAAGCCAGGATGAAGACTACAATATTTATGTTCACTATGGAAAGAAAAAAAAGGAAGATATGGTAATGCTGGATGTTTTGGTGTGACATTTTCAATTGATATGATGTATCCAGTGTTATTGAAGCAAAGTGTTTTTTTACGATATTACATCAAATAGAAATGTTTAAGTTTGATATAAAGCACTATTTTCTCTAGACTGGCAAGGAGAATTTGGACTTCAGTGAGGTCAAAGTGTTAATTAAAAACTTATTTGTGTTATACCACATAATGGTGAAGCAAATTCTAAGGTTTTGAGGTAACCAAGGTCTGTGTGCTTGTAAAAGGCCTCTGCCAGCTGAGCAGGGAATGGACAAAAAGCCATGGCTCATGTAGTATGACAAATTCAAGACAGATGGGACTGTAAGACTTCCTAAGATCCTCTCCAGGATATTCCTAGCTTGTGATTGCTTCTAGTTTCTTGCCATTGCAAAAGACTGTTGACTTCCTGATGCAGAAAAGGATGAAAAAAGAGAAAAGAACAGTTAAAAACTTAAAAAGTTAAAACACTGAATAAGTCGTTTATTTAACTATATATCCTTTTCAAAACCCAAACCTTTACAGAACAACTCTTGTCACTTAAATAACTTCTAGATTGTTAGATCACATTTCTTCAAATATAATTGAAAAACCTAAAGAAAGTATTAGGGATGGAATAAAAAGAATCAAAATGACTTTAAAAAAAGTAAAATAATTAAAACATGGCTCTGGCACTGACACATTGTGTGTACGTGTCCAGTTGTTCCTTGAACATCTCCAGGGAGGAGTACTCCACCCCTTCCCTGGGACTTATAGAATTTAAGCAGAAAATATGCTCCTGGGTGCCGTTTTGAGAACAAAAGATCAAGGAAAAGAGAGGTAAATACAAGGAGGAAAAGGTAGCTCAGATTAATTAGGGTGACAATAGGATTTCTTCCTCCTAAACAAAAGTGAGCCAAAGTAGGTGGTGGTGGCAGTGCTACTGATTATTCTTTAATCTGGTTTTATTCTGATGTGTCAGAAGAGTAAAACTGCAGCTGTGATTTCTCCAGATTGAAAAAAACTGGTATTTTCACCCTTTTCATTTAATGTCTCAGGTAAAACAGTCTAAGAGCTTCTGGTGAATGGGGGAAAGTGCCAGAGCCTTAATTTAGGCAGACAGAATCCTTCTCCAGAATCATTTACACACAGGTTTAGAATAATTTATTTTAGAATAATGACTTTATTAGGTAGACACATCCCTACAACCTATAAATTTAGACAACATGGAGCATAGTTTAAGAACATGGAAAAAATAAATTTCCAACATCTTTCACAGTACCTCTCCCAAGATCAGTGTTCATGGCTCTTGTGGAGTATTTCAGACAGTTTAGGAATAATGAGAATTCCTTGATAAGTCTGTGGAAATCACATTCCTAAACCCAAACTTCTGTCTTGAAAAAACGAGTTTAGTGAGAAAATACTCACTGTTCAAGATGAAAAATTTCCAAAAGAGAAGAAAATACGTGTTTGTTTTTCTTAGACAAGAAGTGGTTGAGCGCTATGACACCAGGGGCCTTCTTCCACTATGGTATCTAGAAAATAAGTTCACATATTAATAGATATTAAAAAAGCAAAGAAAATTCAATGCATCAGTAGATAGCAAATATTTGAACAATGAATTGAATGCAATGCCAGATGCAGAATTTATGACACTATAAAAAATCCCCTGTGGGAACAAGCTATCCTTTGTTATCCAGAAAAAGTATGGTCTGTGTTTCTGTCCTCTAATAAAAGACCAGGCTAACGTCACAGATTATTTATATGTGTCTTTTTTTTTTTTTTTTTTTTTAGAACATCTGGTTATTCCTATATGAGCAGTAAGCAAAACCAGACTCATAAAGCTATTAACATTGATCATTAAACCCTACTGTGAAGTTAAAGTGATCTAGAGTAAATTAATTATTATGCAATATTTTCTCATGCACTACACACTGATACAGGATGCAGATAATCCACAGACTGTCTTGTTGCCTCTTTTGCTTCTTTGCTTTCTGCACTAAGGACAGATTTTTCCTGGTGACATTATCTCTAGCTGAAGAGGCAAGAAGAGGTATTATGGGCTTGTGAGGTGCGTTCTTAGATGCCACTACAGGAAACAGGAGGGAGAATAAACCATATATAGTAAAATACATTGGACTCACATAAAATGGGTCCAGCTCTGCTCTACTCTGCTTCAAAAGCAAGAAGAAAATGCTTTCTAAGAAAATAAAAAATTGAGGAAAAAAAGGAAAAAAAAAAATCACAAACCAAACCAAACAAACTGCAAAACAATGAGAAAAAAGGGCACACACAAAAAAAGACAGAAAGTCAAAAACAAACCCAGCAGAAAAAAAAAAAAAAAGTGTATTTAAAATATGTGAATATAGGTACAAAGGGTTGCACTGATCTCTCCCAGGATCATATTCTGGTTGCATACAAACAATTCATTTGAGCAAGAAACTGTCTTTTACTGCCTTTAACACTGAGGAAGGAATAAAAAGGCTTCCAAGTTTGATTTACTGTTTTTTGACTACACATTTCTGTCGCATTGAACCCAGTCCTGGATCCCTTCCCTAAAGAAACAGTCCATGTCTCTTTGAAGAAAAGGCCACTACCTTTTGAAGAAAAGGCCACTTCCTCTTCAGGCCCAAGTTTTAGAGATCTCTGCCCAGTCTCTAGCTGCTGCTTCAGAAGCCAGAAGGCCAGCAGGTGCTGTGACACATCTGTTGGTCTCATGAGGGCACCTTGGATGACCTTGTGTGTCTGGAATACATCAGACACTTGAAAGTCCTGAGATCTCTCCCACTGAGTTTAACAAGAGAAAAAAACCTGCTTTCCTTGCCCCCCACAAAAAAGTAGTGTGCCATAGCTGTGTTTCAGTTTTAAAAGTAATTCTCCCTTTGACCTTTAGAGCTGCCCTTTTATGGCCATTTGTGCTGCTTCTTTTCCCTCACTTCCCTGCTATGGACTAGAAGACGTGCTGCTATCCAGATCCTGTGCATTATGAGCTAATTTTTTTTAACCTAAAGATAATAATTGATTATATTCTCTTCCAAGAAGAGAATCTTGTGAATCTTTATAATGGAAATAACTTTTGTGGGGTTTTTTTCTGCTTTGCTTATTTGCTTTCCCAAAGTTTGCTGAAGGACAACATTGAGATAGGAGTTTGATTTTATGAGAAATTGTGGGGTTTAATGTGAAGGCTAAATATCATCTACCAGCTTCTGTCTGATTGCAGAGTTCTGATGGCATGCAGTGTAAATAGTGGTTTCTTATCATTTCTGATTCTGTCATGAGGCAGAAAATTGCAGGGTTTTAGTTATTTTCTAATGCATTGCCTGTTTCCATAATTCCAGCTGCAATGGCTAAAACAAGTGCATCAAAACTGTCATAGAGCTGTTTTGGATAACAAAGCAAAACAGTGACATTTTTGTGTGAAAATAAGACAGCTGTACTGGTGAATATGAGCTAAATAGGTAAAACAGAGCCCAGACTCAGCCTTAATCACTCGTTAGAGTTACCAAAGTGACAATTATTTGCAATGGGAAGCAGAACTGCATAGCAAACAAAGTTTGTCACATTTCAGTGAAAATCAAAGCAAAAGCCAATCTCTGACACACTGTGGAAGTGCATGAAGCCTTATTTAAGTACTTTAGGAAAATACATGTATGCCTGGATGTGTCATGGGTTTACAATAAAGCACAGCCATTGGATTTTTGTATTTCATGGGTAACAGTTTTATCTTTCTATGAAAAGATACTGTTATTTTATTGTATCCTAGTCCTAGTTCATTTTGTGTACAGAAACCCTGGGAACATTGTGCCATGCCATGCTCTGCCACGTCACACTGTTGAACCTTTGCTCTCTGAGCAGACCACAGCCATAGGTCTCTCTCCATTTTTAAGGGCTTGTGATCTACATAAGTCCTTCCTGGATGAAACTGCTCTCTATCCTAGTCTATGCAACATTTGGGTTTTTTTTAAATCTCAGAGTAAAATCTGTCTGTCAGGTTTTATAAATCACAAGGGGAACATTTAAAAAGCTTTATCAGTAAGCCTTGAATAAAAGACCAATCTTTCTTGATCCTAAGGTGAATTTGAATTTTTTAAAATTTTCTTTTCTTTTTTAGATAAGAATGATGTTCTTCTCTGCTGAATTATTTCAATATTAATGCAGAGGGTTTATTCAGCCACTTTTTAGCATTATTGACTGTGTCATCATGTGAGGCATTGCTGGTTGACCGTTATGTCTTGTTTGCAGTTTATAAAGATGTTGAACAGGATGTGAAACTCAATAATGCATCAGAAGCAAGTGCAAACTTTCTGTATTTACTGGAGATGGGAGAAGCAACCCACTACAAACAAACAAACAAACAAACAAAAAATATTAAGCCAGGTTTAAAGGGTTAATGGTTTTTGTTAGCATCCTCTGTCATTTTGCTTTTCCACATCTGCCAAGCTGACACACACCTCCACAGTTATGTGGTCTTTTTCCAGGTCCCTGATGCCCCAGCATTGCCAGATGTAGCTGTTGAGTCAGTGACAGGCTCTGACTTCTCTGTGAAAGCCAAAGGGCCAACTTATGGCTCCAAACCTCCCTTTTCCAGGTCACAGCTCCTTTCAGGAATGTTAATCCTCAGTTGGGATGTGGTAGCTGATACTCCTGACAAGATCACTGCTGATGGGAATAAAGACCACACTATTTTTTTTTTTTTTGAGACATTTTGCAAGAACAGATTTCAAAGTGGTCCAGTCTTCTTGCTAACTTTACAGACAGCAGAAGTTCTCATCTGTTTCATCTCCTTTTCCTAGAAGTTTCAGGTCCTACAATCATGAAATGGCTATGCTTATTCGTATCACAGTATTGCTTCTTTTTAAGAAAAACTCTAACTGCATTGCTTTCTGATTTTTTAGCTTTAAATACCTGTAATTCATCACATTATTTTCTTCCATAATTATGAGAATTTAAACAGGTTATCAATCCCTATAAAGTAGCTTTTCAGACCTAACACTGTGGAATACTTAGAATTCCTGAATGAACAGCAAGACATGCACTAGTATCCATAAGGAAGAAATTCAAATCAATGTTTCAAATAATTGTTTATAAATTAAGAAATCTCATAAGCCATTCTCATAGAATTTTACCATTCTGTCCATACTGGATCATTTATATTATTATATATTTATATCATTTGCATTATTTTTAATCAGAATCAGTTAGGTTGGAAAACACGTTTGAAAGCAAGTCTACCATGTCAACTATATCATGGCACCAAGTGCCACATCAAGTCTTTCCTTAAAAACCTCCAGGGAAGTCACTCTGCCACCTCTCTAAGCAGCCCATTCCAAAGCCCAATCACCCATTCTGCGAAGAAATTCTTCCTAATGTTTTACCTAAATCTTCTCTGGCACAGCTTAAGATTATGTCGTCTTGTCCTCCCCTTGTTCCCTGGGAATAGAGCCCAACCCTCACCTGGCTGCACCCTTCTGTCAGGGAACTGTGGAGAGCAGGAAGGTCCTCCCTGAGCCTCCTTTTCTCCAAGTTGAGACTGCCCCAGCTCCCTCTATTTTACCTTGTAGGACTTGTGCTTCAGAAACTTCCCCAGCCCTGTTTCCCTTCTCTGAACATGCTCCAGCCCCCCAATGACCTTCCTGAACTGAGATACCCAGAACTGGACACAGCAAGCATGGTGTGGTCTCACCAGTGCTGAGTACATGGGGAGAGTCACGGCCCCTGGTCTGTGGCCACACCATGGCTGGGACAGCCCTGGGGCCATCGGCCTCTTGCCCACCTGGGCACCCCTGGGCTCCTGTCCAGCCGCTGGCACCAGCACCCCCAGGGCCCTTCCCAAAGGGCCTTTTCCAGGCTGGAGCTGCAGGGGTTGGTGAGACCCAAGGGCAGGACCTGGCACTTTCTTGGTGCCCCTCACACCATTGGCCTCAGCCCATGATCCAGCCTGTCCAGATCCCTCTCCAGAGCCTTCCTGCACTCTGGCAGATCAACACTCCCACCCAGCTTGATATCCTCCATGAACTGACTCTGAGAACACTTGATCCTCCAGATCACCAAAAAAGATTTTAAGCAGGGCTGGGCCCATCACTGATCCCTGGGGACACCACAGTGAGTGACTCCCAGCTGGATGCAGCACCATTCCCACCACTCTCTGGGCTGGGCCATCAGCCAGTTCTTAACCCAGAGAGGATTGAACCTGCCCAGGCCCTGGACTGCAGCTTTTCCAGCAGATGCCATGGGAGATGGTGTCAGAGGCTTTGCTGGAGTCCAGGAAGACACATCCACACCCCTCATCCACCAGGCAGGTCACCTGATCATCAGAGACCAGGCTGGTCAGGCAGAACCTGCCTTTCTGAAATCCATTCATAGAATGATGCTTGACACTTCTGGCTAGTTTTCTTACAGGGAAGCTCGGACTGATCCCAGACTTTGGCAGCATTTATGGTCAAGCACAAAGGGACCATAGCTTCTGCATGTGCATTTGCTTTCCTGATGCTATTCCCACACAAAATAAGCTCTCACTCTGCTCATATACAGGCATACAAATATATCTTCATTTTTCTTTTTCAGGTGTTAATTTTCCCAGTATCCCTACAGATTGCTATCAGTAGTCAATGTTACAATTATGTTACTGCTGTTAGGTGTATATGGAAAAAGAGGATTTGTATTTAGACTGTTTTTCTATCACACAGTCATATACTACTGTTAAAAATGCTTTGACTAAAGATCCTGAATCTGAAATAAATTTCAGTAAAATCTCAGTCTTATACTATTTATTATTAACTTAAGGGAATCAACTCATGGACTAGTGTTGTGGTTTATATTTATTTTCTCCCTATTGGCGAAATGGATTTGCCCTATTTCTCCCCTGCTCCCTAAAATAGTTTGCCCCAAGGCCCAGAACATCCTACCCCCCTGCCTATTACCCTGTTGCTTAGTTACCCTCCTGCCTATCACCCAGTTGCCTAGCACCCTGTTCTAGAAAGTACTGTGTTATTCGGTTGATGATTGGTTTAAGGACACTGTGCACACCCCTGTGTGTATCCCATTGGTCATTCCCCTTTGTCAATCCTCACTCTGTAAACACCCCATTGGTCCCAGTTGTGTTCCTCCCTTGGTACCACCCCTCTTTAAAAGTTGCTGCACAGCAGCTCCCTGTGCTCTTCGCTCCTGGTGTACTTTCAGTGATAAACATGGTTGGAATATACCTGGACGACTCCTCTTCTTTACTTGGGTCCTTGCAGTGAGGGTCTCATTGCTCTGCCACACACCTGTCATTGTTGCCCAGGATTGTGACCTTGCCAGAAGTGGCACCCAAGTGAAAAAAGGGCAACAATAGACTAGAAAACAAAGTTAAAAAATTTCAGCTGGGTAAGCCATAAGGAAGTTCGAATAGCTAGGTTGAAAGAAGCAGATGAAGATCTCTTTATGAGATATAGATTGATTAGGTCTGTCCTCTGCAAATATTTCTCGGCTAACATCAGATATTGTTATAAATATAAAGAAAAGTTAAAACATCTTATTGGATGTATCCTGGTAGTGGTTATGTATCTCAGCTTCTGTTTGTAACAGTATTCATTTTCTTAACTGTTAGAAGTACTTACCTTTGTTATATAGATTGAGTAGTTGTTACAGTGTTTAGATACACCTTTGTAGAAGCTTAGGGCGGCTGCCTCCCCGAATACAGCTGAGGAGACAGTGCTGGGAGAAAAGGGGGGGATCTTCTGCTTCCCCGAAACCCCAAAGACTGAGACCACCACCCAGACCATTGATGGGAAGACCTGACCACCCAATCAAAACATGGTGGCAAGAAATGATTGGTGCAGAAAGAACGTTGATAAAGACCAATGAGAGCCCGAGGAATGAACCAATCACGTGGAGGATCCAAAATGGACCA
>VZUI01075238.1:0-18455 GCA_013401135.1 Cettia cetti
AGAAAGAAAGAAAGAAAGAAAGAAAGAAAGAAAGAAAGAAAGAAAGAAAGAAAGAAAGAAAGAAAGAAAGAAAAGGACTTGCTTTATGCAATACAGAGAGAGATGACTTCCAGCCCTGAAGATGCTCCAACTTCAAGAACAGGAAATGGTTTCAAAACATAATAGAATAATCTCTCATGGTAGATGGGAAGTAAAAAAGCAGCTTAAATTGCAGTGAGACAATTCAATTCCTTCTAATAATAATAAGGGTGGTAAACATTGAGCAGATTGCCTGCAAAGTTTTACCTTTGTCACTGAAAATCTGATGGAACAAGTTTATAGCTAAGGGAAAAAAAAAAAAAAAAGACCTGACAAATACATGGAAAAATAAATGGAAATTAGAGACTGAAAGAGGTTTTTAGAGCATATTAATTTTTCTAAATAAACATTTGATTTTTTGAACTTCAAATATGTATATTTCAATACTGCATTCAGTAATACTATATCCAAAAGAACATATCACTCTCTGTATTTATGAAACAAAAAGTTTCATGGTTTCTAAAATTGTGTCCTCAGTATGATCATAAAAAATAATTTTATGTCTATTTAATTTCTGTGGTCAAATGAATCCTTAAATGTCTTTGCATAAATAGTGTGTTATTTGTATGTCCTCTCTATAGCCCCAGATCTGGTTCTTAGTGTATTCATATGGAGGACAGAGATTTCATCTTCCTCCTTCTGGCAGAGGAAGATACTGAATATGGCCTCCTGGTTTAGATCAATTTGAGATATTGAGTCATGCAAGTCCCAATTTTTTTATCTTTACTTTTCCATTAATTTATCAGTATTACTGCTGTTTGAAGAATACACACACAAGCACAAAAAATTAACACTAAAAATCCTATTGAAAATACTGCTATTTTCAATGACCTTTGCTGATTTTACATTGACATAGTCAGCTTACAGCTCTTATTAACAGTTGCTGAAGTTATAGGTTTGTAACCCAAAATGGTTAGACATCATTGTCAATACCTATTCTTTACAGATGGTTGAAATTAAAATGCCATTTTGAAAAATAAAAATTTCAATACTAATTTCTGTGAACTGCTGATGTTTAAACAGAATGCTGTTTTCAAGAATAACCTTCAGGTCAGCTTTGAAAAGAGAAAATCTTTCCTGTTTTCTGTGACAAATGTGAAGAGTTAATGCTTGGGAAGTGCTGAGATAAATGCTTATTGATGACTCAGTTAACATCTTGAGTGAGCAGAGTATAAACAGGCAAAATGTGTCTTTTTTATAGCTCCACAAACAAGGGAATGCAGTCATATAAAAAAAGGAAATGTAATGAAATGAAATCAAAACAAACAAAAGACGAACTCTCAGACTGGGGTGCTGATGACTCATTTTCAACCTCCTTTTCAAACTGTCACTTTATTTTCTGTGTTTGACTCCTCACCTGCCACTGCTTGTGTGACATTTATAAATGAAAATGTGGGACTTAATTAGGTAAGCACTCCTAACGTTTCGTGCGCATCTTACATGTGTTGATTCCATCTTCGGGCGTGCGGGATGAGCAGTTCTGGCCAAGCGCTGAGTCACGGGCGGACCGGCGCTGCCGCTGCGTGCGCGGACCCTCTCCGTGCCCGGGGAACGCGGCTGTCGGGAGCCTGCTCCGCTTGGACACACGGGAGCTGCTAGACCGATGAGTGAAGAGGGCGATCAGCTCCAGAGCAGCCCAGCAGCTGCTGGCATTGCAGAGGAATTTCAATTAGTCAGGTGACAATCAGCTGCAGTCCCCAAGGAGACAGCTACCAGCTCCTCTGCACAGCGCTATGTCACTGCTCCTAACAGCTCAGTTGTGACACCACATACAACATCAGGTGTTAAAGTAGCTACTTGGAGGCACTCGTCCTCTCTGCATGGTTTAATTTAAAAACTGTGATCTTCTATTCTGTGTTTGAGTATGAATGAGTCAGTGGTAAACAAAGAACTAAAATAGATGAGTCTGGTGTGGAGAGGTAGCTGAGTCATTCTATAAACCCTGTCCTTTAAACATAAATGGCAGAGGTTTTCTTTTTTGACACAATAATTTAGCTTAATGAGCTGTGAGGCTTTTACAGCGAAATGGCTCCTGAAAGTTACTTTTCTAGTCAATGTCTCCACTTTTAAACTTTTCTATCCATGATTTTACTTCTTGACCACTGTGAAGAGAAAGTCAAAATATTGTCTTCAGGAGCTTTGTTTTCATTTTAGCTATTTATTTTAATAAACAGTTTTTGAATTGTGTACTTCATTCTTATGAAGATAGCATTTCTTCATTGCACTGTGCCTCATACCATTTAAAAGGGGGACACAAATGTTGGTATTAAATTTTTGGAGTTTTGATTCAGAGGAAGAGTTTAGCACAGAAGAGGACTGTTTCTAGTTTAGATTAAAATAGGTAAAACAGTACTAGAAAACATTACAGGTTTCAGCAAATATAGTCACTGTTTGAATGACAAAAATTTTCCACAAAAGATGAAATTAAATTTCTTTTCCTTCCTCACTGCCACTTTGAAAAGTCACTATAAATAAAACAATATTATTCAACAGAAACTGATAAAATTTATCTTTCATTATACTTATATGCTATATTGTAGGTATGCTTTAAAATTAAAGAAAAAAACTATTTTCTTAAAGTACCTTACCTAGATAGATTTACTGCTTTAAAAGGCTAAAGAAATTGTAATGTTATCTAATAAATACCTGTGACGCACTACCATCACAAGAAAGATGCAGACACCACAGCAGAGTCAGAGTGGGAAAAGAGGAAGTTTAATTTTCCTTTCAGCTTATATAGATTTCCAGAAATGAGACGAAATTGGGAGACTGAGGTTCAACCTCTTCAATTCCACTGGTCTGAGGAAGTGTCCATTAATTGTCCCTCCTACCAGGAGGAAATGTCAACAATAAAGTTCATTACATAAACAGCATAGAATTATTTACCGTAAGTGCATGAGAATCTGACTCCAAAATATGTAAACTACAAGAAGCTTAGTAAGAACAGCAAAAGAACGGGGAACATACCTGGGAAAAAATTAATGCTGTTTTAGATGCATATTTTCACTAAAAAAACTATTGCAAGCAAAATTAAACTCTAAATCCCAATATGTTCCTCCTGTTGGCCTTGGTAACAATAGTGGAAGCCACATAAGACAGGATATTTAAAATCAGCAGAGAACAGTATCTTCCAGAGTAACATGTTGCAGCATTAGTTGGCAAACATTATTCTTGCGTCCAAAAGTAGAAATGTTGAGTATAAAATAGTGATTTTACTGCATTCAGAGCTGATAATACTTGGCATTTCAAATGTGGGGCAATGCAAGCTCAAAGGAGTGGTTCAACTAAAGAGTTTCTCAGGGAGAGCAGGAGGCTGTTCAAAGGTCTGGAAAAATCAAACACTGAAAGGAAGATGAAAGGTTTAAGTATATTTAGACTAAGGAAAGGAAAAGACAGTAGCAGTGTTCATGTATATAAAATATGGCCTTTAAGGAATTTATTCCTTTCTCAAAACTCATTTCAGATCAGAGATTAAATAAGAGAAGAGAAGTTCTGTGTTGGGATGTGCATCAGTGAGGACTGTGCAGTCATTTCTTGGTAGGCTGTGGCAACTCCCTCAGATCCTCTTCCTCAGAACAGGTTGTACCTGTGTTTGTTCAGAAATTATGCAGATACAGCTGGCCCAACATTTGCAAAGGAGGTGGGAGTAAAACCTCTTCTAATTTTTTCAGCCTCAATTTCTGCTATTTTAGTGATTTCAGTATCCAGCTTCATTATACATATTATTATGCAGAAAATAAAATAATGAAGTAAATAATTCAGAAAGTTGAACTCAAAGCAAAATTTTTGGAAAAACTGAAACACTGGCCTATGTCTTGGAAATTAACAACATTTTCATTTAAAATTTACAGCATGTATTTTCAGATTGAAATAAATTTTTATCTTCAAATATTCTAACTTTCCCATAATTATTATATTATTACTTTATAAAATTATTTCATTGCTTGCACACTGGCTTTTTACACATCATATGTGTAAATACCAGTATTAGAAATTAACAACAAGGTTGATAAAAGTAATTTCATGGTGCCAGCTTGGGTTAGTGATGGGTTTAGAAATTTTGTGCCAATCCAAACTGAATACTACAAAATATAGCTGTGAATTCTTTTTCTTTTTTCCATCTCCTTAAATATTTTACACTACTTAATGAGGATGAGACAAATTATAAGTTAATTTTAAGAATTATAATGGATGGCAATTACATCTGTATTATTTCATATTTTCATTATTCTAATTATCCTTACAATAGACGTTGCCTCATTGTTCTCGTGACAGTTTGCCAGAAAAGTGCTGTATCAGAATGTTAATAACTTGCCATATCCCCTGTTTGACAGTTGATAGTAAACCTCAACTATATGATTTTACTCATGTTCAATAGTTTTGTTCAGAGGGTCCATATCACTTTAAAGCGGTAGCAACCCTCATGGAAGAACTAAGAACGGAATAGATATCAAAATACAGAAAAGGCTGGGCCATGTTTTTTAAATTACATATTATATATTTTTTAAAATGCTAAATATTGCAATTGAAGTATATATTCTAAAACTATAAAGTTAAAGATATAGTAGCCTATTTTTTAAATAAACCATTCTCAGCTATAGCTTATCTAGGAAATTTATGTGTGATCACTGAGGTCCCATATATCTTATCTGATAAATTTTCTTTTCTAATATTCATCACATCTGCTTTCAATCAAAATAGATTCAACCTTTGTCTTGCCATGTATTTCCTCAATAATCAAGAATATTTTCTTTGGCTAAAATCTGTTTAGAACTATGAAATCCTAGTGAAATATAATTGGTTTATTGATTATGAATATATTCATGTATGTAGTCCAGAGTTGTATCCATCTCTGGAGTCCCCAGCAGGGGAAGGACACTGAACTGTTGGAGCAAGTCCAGAGAAAGGCCACCAAGCTGATTAGTGGGATGGAGCACCTTTCTGACAAAGACTTAGAGAATTGAATGGTTCAGCCTGTAGAAGAGAAAGCTTCTGTCCTTCTAGCACCTGAAGAAAGGCTACAAGAAAACTTGCTACATGAGCATGCAGAGACAGGACAAGGGGCCATGGCTTCAAACTGAGAGCAGGGTGAGATTCGATATCAGAAAGAATTTTTTTGCTGTGAGGGTGGTGAGGCATTGGTTGCCCAGAGAAGTTTTGGATGCTACATCTCTGGAAGTGTTCAAGGTCAGACTTGATGAGGCTCTGAGAAACCTGGTCTTGTGGAAGGTGTCCCTGCTATGTCAGGAGGGTTGGACCCAGATGACTTTTAAGGTCCCTTCCCACCCAAATCATTCTATGATTCTATTATATCAATTGCCCAAAATTGAATTTTGCACATTCATTTCAGCATACACATAAATTAAGCTGGTGGATAATCATCCCACTCTGTAAAATATAAATATTCGTTTGATTTTAAGTTCACTATCTTAGATATTCTGGCTTTCTTAAATGTGAGGTGTTTAAGTGCTATGCAGTTCTGGGGCCCAAAGTATTTAATGAGTAATTTATTCAGTGTGAAAGATAAAATAAGAAGTGTGCTGCTAATCATCTAACCTTAATTTCTATGATTCTCCAAACTCCCAAGTTCATGAGAGACAAGCTTAACTTTGGAACCAGACTGAAATTAATTGTTTTAGATCAAAAGTCGATTCTGTCTTTGGATGAGAATAAATTAACTGAACTTTATGGAGTGGATTACTGTGGTTTAAAAGAAAACAGCTGAAGGAAAGGACAAAAAGAAGGATTCAATTTGTCATGGTTTTGACAGAAGCTACTGAAAAATAAAACTTTCTTGCTACTTTATCCATATCCTTCTTTAGTGAAAATTTCCTCATTTCTTATGGGTTTACTAGAGGCTGGTACCATAAAACAGAGGGGTTGCATAGCAGTGCTGTTTTGAAGAATTGAATTTGAGACAAGATCAGGATGTTCATCCACTTAATTCAGCTCAAGATATTGTTTGTGATGGAGACATCTTTTCTGCCTAAACATTTGGCACAAACATTTTGTTTTATTAATAACACAAAATGTGTTATTTGAAAGCAGGAAGGAGTTTAGGGCAAAAGAGGAGATACACTTTTACAGATCTGGGTCATAAGCCTGTTGTCCTTTTGTTTCTTGTTCTAACATAATATACATTGGAATATAATTCAATAGTACTAAATTCAGACTACTGAAGCACTTCTGTCTGTTGAATCCTAGATATCAGATGAAGCCAAATGTCACAGGAGTATGAATTAGTCATGTTTCTGCACTCATGATCATCATGAACCTGGACCTCCTTGAAGCAGTAGTAGGAAAATAATTCATCTCCATGGTCCCTTTATCAGTTAATTCAAATGTCAATGGACAATTAGAACTTCTGCACTTCAAAGTTCTTTAGCTATATCAATCTTTATTGCTCTTCAACAGCCTCACCTGACTGAAACTCCAAAAACTTACAGACATTTTGTGAATTCTTAATAAAATAAATTGCCCAAATACTGAGATAATTCACATAACAAAGTTGCATATTAGCCCAGATAAAGGTACTATATTTTATAGTCAGTTACCAGATCCATCCTTTTCCTTGAACAATAGTGTTAAATCACCTCTCTTCAAAAGTCTCTGAAAACATTATGGCACTGTCACACAAGAATTTTAACTGTGTATGTAAAACTCATTGGACCTCAATGATTATCTTTCAGTTTGTTCTTTCACTCTTCCCCATTTATTGTGATGTACTTAATAACTTGGAGTAAAACACAGGCAAATCAAAATAGTCAACATTTTCTACATTTTATTTCTGCTATGTATCTGTCTGTATAGGTAAGGTGTCTTTGTATATTCTGAAAATGCAGAAGCACTGAGAGATTCATGCTACCAAGTTTAACATCTGTGATGCAACCAAGTTAAAAGAAATACCAAAACCTCAGAATAAAAAAGCATTCATGATTTCTGGCTTAGATTTGGTTTTGTAAATATCACTTTTTCCTAAGATCCTACTTTTAAAATTAATTTGGGAACTTTGACTTATCTGGAGTTAGAAATTGTGTAAAATTGTCCCGAGCAGTCTGCAAATTATTTTTCTGAAGGTGTTAATGAAGGATGAGTTATTATTATGCATGACAACAGCATTAAAAGCAAAAGCACATGATTTGATTCTCTAAAACCCAAAAATAAATTTTATGAGAGTTCAAGGAACAGTAACTGAAAGTTGAAGCACTAAATGCAGATTCCTCTGTCAAAAATCACTTGAACAGTTTCAAAAATATATAGTGATGTTTTAATATTTCAGTATTTTAGATTCAACATCAGTCCTCCCATTTAGACAACCCAGTGTAAACGTGATGATTTTTTGTATGAATTTCTAAAGAAAAGAGAAGACACACACATTATACAGTCCTACTATAAGTGTCATTTTTCATCGTTTTATGTTTCATTTCACATAATATGCCAAAGAAATAATATGCATAGGCTGTTATCAGTGGTGCTATTTTCTTTGTTCTGTTTCTGTGTATTTTTGTTCTGTTTCTACTTTGCAAAACTAACGTAAATCTTACTGCAATTATGATTTTTTAAAAGATTTCTGAGTATTTTAATTGAATAGTGAGAGTATTCTTAAAACCCTACTGGTCTTTGTATTATATATTATTTAATCCATGAGATGCTTTAGGCCATTTATACAAAAATTCAATTCTATTCTAATGCCTGGAACAAAGAGAGAAATACATTGTTTTAGTTATTGAAGCAAGCCCTCACATACAAATTCCCATTTTAATTATGAAGGGCTAAGCACATGCATTCTATTTTTATCTTCTATATAATAGAAAAGTGTGGGCAGTAAGAGTTGTGAGCCTAGCCAGCAAAAGAAAGTAGAAAACTTTTAATATTTAAGCTAAGCATTTTTTTTTCAGAGTTAGAAGGTTTAAGAGACTCTGATCAGTCAGCCTGTTTCACTCCTTGTTACTGCTTCAAGTCTTTAATCCTTCTCTGCACAGATCAACACACTTTTGGCAATGCTTGCCATTTTATCTTCATGTCTGAATGTCCTAAGACATACATTAAGGAAAAAAAAATTCCCCTCAGAATATACTAGAAAGCCTTCCTGCAGGGGCCAATCATTACACGAAACATAGTAATCAGTCAGAAAAAAATCCTCTTTAGTGAATTTCAAGGAGACACTTTTGTGGTAAGATCTAACTAGGAATGCTGCAGTTGAAGGTAATGCTGAACAGCACTGCTCACTGTGCTCCTATGGCATAATTCCTCTCTGCCATTAAGCAAGCTATACATATTACACAAAGAAAACCTTCTGCAGTATCTACTAATAGTTTAATTAAGGGCAGTGAGAGGATGTTATGAGCACTTATCTGTACACAGTAATTGCAGTAGAAAAAATAAGTTTTATCCTGATAGCCTGTCCAAATTTACTACCTCAGCTGAGAAGCAGACCTTCATTGTTTAGAGCATGGCCACAATCACACTGGATAATGACCATATAATGCAAAGTCAATTTGCATCACAACCTCTCCTTTCATCTGGAAAAATTTACTCAAGAGAGGTAATTTAACAAGATTTTAATTCTTCTGGAGTCAGAACCTTGTTCTTATCCTGTTCTCAAATCTCCTTTGCAGAGAAAAAAAGGCTCTCAGTTTTCTAGAGATCTGACACTGAATGCTGAGAAGACATAAATAATTACCTTTAGTGCCTCTTGGGGTGTGCAAAGAAATTTATAAATACAATTAAATGGCTTTTATTCCAATCATTTGCATAATCCTAGGAGACTTATTTATTTTTTCAGAATATCATCTTTCTGTTCTGGCCGTACAAATAAGAGTAATCACAAGCATTTAGACTAAAAGACTAATGATTGGTTAATAATACATTTTTACTATAATATTCTCCTGATTTAAAAAAAAAAAACCAACTTATTTTATTGGATAAAAAGCCTATTTTTTATTCAATAGAAATTTCCCTCCTAAGTAATTCCACCAGCAAATAGCTTTAGCACAGCTCTTCTACTAATCACATACTCACAAACTGATTTTCAGGAAAGAAAATTTATTATCCTGAGTCCAGTTTTCTCTACTTTCTTGGACTTTATTTATTTCTTCGGAAAAGAGGTGAAATGCTTCATCCATATTTCCCAGTATACCTGCACCCTACAGCAGCAAACTGCTCTACCTGACCAAACTGTGCCATAGTAGCACTTTTGAAAGGTGCAAGTAACGGAGTGCTAAACTGAAAAATAAGAAAAAGAAATGCTGACATCCATGAATCACAGTTCACCTAAGACCAAACATGACAAATTGTTCACAGGAAATAAAGTGGTACTGAGATTCTGTGTGAGATGGCACAGATGAATCATCACCTAATAGAGAGCTTCTGTGCATGTCTGTTCATCAGAAGGGACAGCTGAGCAGAGCACACTGTGAATGTAAGGCAGTGACATATAGATCTATATGTGGAAAAATGAGCTTTGCAATCAAGGCTTAAAGCTCCCTTTGATGCTGTAAAAGAGCTGTTATTTAGTGTTCTTGTGTTATCTTTAAGTGTTCTGGTACAAAATATTTTTTTTTTTTTTTTGGAAGATCAACTACATGTTAAGATCTCAATTATGAAGGATACCATTTATTCAGTTGGTCTTTTTTGATTCTCTGGTATGTTTCATATATTTTAATTTTTTGAGACAGGCAGGTTGCCAAAGAATATTTTCCTCAGTAGTTTCACTTTTATAGTGGCAGCTGGGAATCACAGAAATGTTTTACTCTTTGCTCAGTGTATAACACAGGTGTTATAACATCAACAACATTTTCTACTCATTTGAGAGACCTACTGAAAGGAATATGAAAAGTACATTGACTGAGTAGGAAATGTAATGCAATAGAACTTGCTCCAAGCAGAAAATGTAGAGATTGTTCTTCAGTGATTTATGCTTTGAAAAAGAGGACAGGTCAAAAATGTATGGGTTTATACGAGGACAAATTATACCCAATATACACATATGCCTGTTCTTGCAGCAGTTTGTACTCTGTTGTAACTTTGCTGGTTAACTGGAAATGTTTTGGATTAAAGAATAGATTTTATGTTCCTTATGCTTATTAAAAAATATATTACCTCCCAACAAAAATGGTAAAACATATTCCTTTCAAAATAATAATTGTAAAGTCTCGTTTTAAATAGGCCTGAGAAAGCATTTGTGATTCTTCCCCATTTTTTTTTTTTAACTGAGCATTGACCGACTCAATGTGGGTATAGAGATAACTTCAACAAAACCAGATCTTTGTGTTCTAAAGGAGAAAATTGTTAGATAAGACCTTTTTTAGCAGATTGTAATAGTCAGCACGTTTGCTTTGCTGGTAAAACACTTCTAAAGTCTATGCTATTGAAGTTCTTTGCAAGAGCTACAGAAGAAGTTTGGCAAGAATTAATGATAAAAATGCAATTTAGGAATTAAATAGAATAAATTTATTAAAATAGGTTTGTGGAGGAGAGAACAAAACTTATATTCCAGGTATAAATTAAATTTTATTTATTGTTATTAAAGGGATTCATTTGTTACTGAATGTTCAAACATGATGATTGAAAAGAGTTGATGATTGAAAAGAGTTGATGACCATGAGAACTCTCAGCTTTACACAAGAATAAAGAATTTTTCCAATTTTTTACCCTCTGGAATGAACTCTTAAAATGTTCATTCAATCTCTAAAAAAGCAAAAAACCAATGTGACAAGCACTAATGCACAGTCAAACATTACAATTTGCAAACAGATAACAGACTGAAAATAATTTATCTGGATTATGAAATCAATGTATGTGAACAGTGACTATACTCACATGGACCATCATGGGATTACATATTTGTAACAGTATAAGATATTCATGGACTCAAACTTACAAGTTCTAAAAAATCTATTTTGCTGGTTTTACTTTCAAAATCCATATATAGGCAATGCAGCTTTTATAGTCAACATTAATCCATCAGGTTTAGCACCACAGTGCACCCAGTGATCAAAGTCTACAAAAGCTGATGAAAAGGATTCTTGCATTCCAGAAAGTCTCTAATCTAACTCTGTAGAAGAAGCAACATGTTCATGCGTGATAGAAACTGAAGGTCTTAAAAGCTTTAAAATTGCTTCAATTGTAGTTATTTTATTTTTTCCCATTCTCAGTTTTATAACTCAACAGCAAAAGTTAACTTTCTAAAAGACCTCTTAAGTGATATGATATTTATTGCTGAACTGTCTCTGGGATCAAATGTAGATAAGTTACTCTTATAAATAATCAGTCTCCAAGTAAAAAAAAAAGATTCAGGTATTAAAACTGAATTCTTGATTTGGTTTAACATTTTTATACTTAATATTATTTATATTATTATTCTCTCTCAGATGTTTGTGGTTTTGGTTTTTATTCCCAGAAGCTGCTGTTCATGAGCCTTGAAATGTTTATATTCTTATATCAGCCCAAATGTTTTTCATACTGCCAAATGCTATAGCTTAAATGAGCAAATCTAACATTGTAATTTTAATCAAGTGTGAACTTTATTAAAAACATACTACAAAGATTAAAAAAGAGCAAAAGTGTCTCTAATATGTTTTTCTTTACAAACAAACTTAGGTGATTTCTTTTTCCAGCTTATTTTTAAATAAATCTATGATGTGCTCCCTTTGACAGGTTTCTTACTGTCTGTTTTCTGAAGCTGTTTTAAAACAACTCTTGTGTCAGGGATTTTGAACCTTTATCAGAAGTGAACACCACGTATATCCTTTCATTTTTGACATCTCTCATTAAGGGAGTTAAAAGAGTTTTTGCGAAAACAGTTCTGTCTTTGGAATCTGAAAGTATACTTCCATCATCTTGAGACCTGAAAATCCAAAAGTTGCTCTTTGGATGCCTCCTGAGAATAAGGACTGGTGCTATCAGCAAAGGCTATCAGCACATCACAATGTGTTTAATAATCAAAATAAGTTTAAAAGAAGTAAGAAGAACAACCAAACTGCTGCACGATCTATTTTGGAAGGGTTTGGCATCATCTATTGAAAAACAAAAGAAAAAAGAAAAATCCTGCTTTTCTTTCCTAATTGTCCTAATTTGAAAAGATAAAGTCAAACAGATTTCATGTTTATACATTACCAGCTAAATGTACCTAAGAAGTCTGAGAAAACATTTGGAAATAGGAATTTACAAACAGAGATAGAAAAAAGTAAAAAAAAAATTAATGAACTACAAAAAATTAAAAATCTCTAAACAAAAAGTTAGTTCTTTAAGTTTCACCTGAGACATTCATGACAGAATCAAAATAAATGGAGAATAGATATCAGCATCACAAAGACATTCCAGGTAGTGACTCAGGATAGAGAGCAATATCATTGTAAACAAAAGCATCCATTATTGTAGTTAACTACCTACATGGAGAGGAATTCAAGCTGATGGTGGAGTAGCAGCAAGCCCTTCAATTTCAATGAGAGACCTTTTAAGAGAAATAAGCTTTCAGAGCAGTCCTTTTCCTAAGATAGCCTCAGAAACATAGAAAATCATGGTCTGTCTTCAGTCCCTCTGTGGGTTCCTCTAGCAGCTGCAATTTGCAAAGAAGTGCAGGGATCATAACAATGCATCATTGCTGCATTATATGTTAACTCCAAAAAGAAGTGACATTATTCCAAACTTATAAAAACCCTGGATACTATTCATTGATGAAGTTGTTGTTAACGTTCTTGTTAAACTGTTTTTAGAGCACATCATTGCAAAGAGAGAAAATTAAGAAATAAATGTTATCAATTAATCTGTTTTGCTTGTGCAAGAAAAAGTCTACAGGAAGATGGCTAAAAATTACTAGAAAGACATAACTAAAGATGTGTCTTGCAAACAATTAAAACACAGGAACAGTTCTATGATGATGATACAGTTGGGCTTCTTCAGCCTGGAGAAGAGAAAGCTCTGAGAGACTCCATTGTCGTCTTCCAGTACTTAAAGTGGGTTCTTAAGGAAAAGAAGGAGTGATTTTTACATGGGCAGATGGAGCAAATTCCATAATTAGCAGCACCAGTGACAAGAGGCACTGTGCTGATCAGCCTTTGCCTGTTGGTGTAATCAGAGTCAGGTAACCTCTGCTCTCCTTTGCTGCTCCCAGCCTTCCAGGAATAAGGACCTACCTCAGCCTCGATCTCTGCTTGACGCTTCTCCAGGAGCTTGGCCACCACCATGGCCCTGTGGCGCCCAGAGCGTTTGTAGCTGACAGCCCACTCGCACAGCAAGGCCACCACTGCATCATCGTCTGGGGAGATCTGGGGGATGTAAGCACTGCAGTGAGAACCTAGCCAGGCAGAAGAGGGGAGCAGACATAACAGTGGGTCTGCTGCCCACAGAACAGAGCCTCAAGACTGCTATGTTCCCCTCCTCCTAACAGGGAGGACAGATGTCAAGCTAGAGCACTCCTGCTTTGACTCCATTTTGCAACATGAGGTCCATACCATGCAGCACAAGTGGCATTGTGGTCTTAAAGAGGCTTGGATTATATGTTAGGATGGGTGAACTACTCAGAGGGTAGTGAGGCACAGAAATACATTGCACAGAGAACTTGTGGAATGCCCATCCATGGAAGTGTTTGAGGACAGGTTGGATGGAGCCCTGAGCAACAAAATTTTGTGGGTAGCATCCCTGCCTATGATAGAGGAATTAAATGATCTTTAAGGTCCCTTTCAAACCAAGCCTTTCTATAATTCTGTGATTCTGTGAGTCTGTGACTCTCTGAATCTATTTTTAGCTCCAAATACAAACTAACTTGATCTTCACTTCCTTTCATTATAACAACAGGATTGTCTTCCCACATTTGCAAATGACATTTGATTTCTCTACACATCTTCCTACACTTACATGCTTTCACATTATCTTCTATTTACATTGGAAATAAAGCAATGCAAAACTTCTTAAATGGGATATGCATTTATCATTATTATTTTCACTAAGTTGTTTTCTTTTTCTTTAATCGTGTAATTACAACACTAATTAGATCACTTGAGGATTAATATATTCTCGAGGTATTTTTTAGCAGTATCTTCTATTTAACTAGGATACTGAATGTCCCCTTGTGGAAATACTTGTTAATTATTAGAGTATGTCTGAATTGTTCAGATTCGGAATGTGATGATAAGTTCTTTACTAACAAAGTTACTTTGGATACTGTATTTGAAAAGCATCTCAGTAATTGTTAATACTTCACATGGTAGGAGATATTTAAATATGTGTTTCTGTGAATGAGCCCATTTATCATAATTTCAAATATTTTAATCTCTTACTTCTCTACTTTAGTGCATAAAACACAAATTAAAACATTCTGTTACAGACCTACCACAATTATTCTCCATTTAGCTTTGTACCAGTTCTCATTGTTAAATTTCCTTCACCCATAAAAACTTCAGGAAAATTTTAATAATCTTTATACAACATGTGGCTCTAGAAGCATTTCATAGAACAGAATAGTATAATTATTTACAAAAGTCATAAATGGACTAGCAAATGGTGGGAATAACAAGTTTATAAAGTTTGATGATGGCCATGAGAAGCTGTAGAAAGATTTCTTAATAATTATTACTCTAATGCAGATGACGATCTACCAGTGCCAGTAAATTACAAGGGAAGTTTATGAGGAAAGAGTACTCTGAACAAGATAGTGCCTCTTTAGGAAAACAAAAGACTGTTTGAAGACTGTTCAATATCAATAAAAAAAAAAAAAAAAAGTAAGCAAAAAGCCCCAAATATTATGCAGTTAATACAGCAAGACAGAGAATAAAATTATGCTGGTACATAAATTAATAACAGATATAAATATTTGACAGTTAGTCTCTGAAAGTAAAGAATATTATTGGAAAGGTATAACTGGTGGGTTTAACTGGAAGGAAATGGGATGATTTCACCTATGGTGCAAGTTCCATGCAAATAGAAGTCACACAGATTCTTTGCCCTTATTAGTCAAAACCAGGATGTATCGAAGTCTGATTTGCACAGAGAAGAAAAGAAATTGTTTTTCCCTGTTTCTCAAAAAGTAGGCAAGAACCAAACCATATTTACTGTGGCAGACTGGAAACAAAGGAGAAATCTAGAGTTCATTATAACAAGACATGGTAAACATGAAGAGTTTACATGGGTTCAAAAATTGATTTTACAAATTCATTGAGGAGTTTCAGAGAAACCTTTGTCTCAAGCACTTCAGACACAAATTTTAAAAGGTTGTGTCAGAAAAATTGTGACTGTCTCTTTGCCTTGTTCTGCACTTTTCCTAGACGCTCACTTATGACTCAGTGTCAGAAATATTGGACACAGTCTCTGATAGAAAAAAATGAAGAAACTACTTGATACCAGAAATATGTTCTATTTTTATTTGTTTAGCCGTGAGTCATCTGCACTGCAATAACTGTTGAGAACTGGCCTCATGGGCTCTTTTAGACAATACTCAGGATATAAACTTACCTGTTACTTGAGTAAGCAAGAACTAGCAGCTCCAGGAGGACAGGTCAAACCCAGTTGTGTCCCCATAAGGAGCACAGTCCCATGAGGTATGGGTACAACAGGCAGTGCCAGATCGTCCATCAGCTGATGCAAATATGAAAAGTGAGGACCCAGGTCCAGAGGACATCCAGAGACCCAAATTCAGAGCAAAGTAGATGAGGTCTGGAGCATAAAAGTGAGGTAATGTGACTCAATGTGGCTTAGGGAAAGAACTTTAAGCAACATCAATTTGTCTCCCAGTTCAGATGTCATAGGTGACAGCCCATAGCATGGCCTCAGGTTCTGGGTCTAGATTGGCTCAGTCCTTTGTGCTTGCAAATTTGTGTGTCTCACTCTGCTTTATGCAGAGTCCATAAAAGAACAAAAGGCTGGATTTCAGTCTTGCAATTTACTGAAGCTATTTATCTGAACACCACACAGAAGTATAGAAGTACAAAATCACAGTAGGGTTTGGCATTGATATAGGTTTACTCTGAATTTAAAAATTAATCATAAAACTTACACTGCAAACACATGGAAGTATTAGTAAAACTGACACTTCAAAGACTACTGACAGCTAAAATTTAATTTAGTTTCTATAATGTCAAGAATGAGTTGCCTTACATCTAAATAGACCATAAGAAATGATCTTAAACTTGAAGGAAGTCATAGGTAATCTTTTTGAGAAGAGGAAATGAAAATCAAATTCTCAGTTCTAGTTCAATTGAAACATCCCAGGCAAAGGTGACAGAATAGATAAAACATTTATATTAAAAATGCCATGTTGCCTGGAGCTTATTGATAAATGCTGCTTTATTAGACTCAGCTATTCCTGAAGATAAGCATGTACAACTTTCATTGATTTCCTTCAGCTTATATTTTGATAATCATTCAGAGTACCAGTACAATGTGACATTTCATGCTGCTGAGTCAAATTGGTCTTACTGAACAGTCATAAAAACTGTAGAATCGCTGAATCATTTGTACTGGAAGGAACCTTGACAAGTCACCCAACCCACCTTCCTTCTCAAAACAGAGACAACTTTAAATTCAGACAAGAGATTTAGAACTTTTTATAAGAAGAGCCTTGAGTTACTCAAAGAACTCAGATTTTCTGGGCGACATACACAAAAACTTGTTAAATCTGACAGCGATTTTTTTTTTTCAGTTTTTTTGATTTGGTTTGTTTTTTTCTAGCTAGGGTCTCAGAACCTCTTCTGTTTCAATTCATATCCCCTGTCCCACATTCTTTCATACCTTAGTAGAAAGCTTGGCTCTATCTCTTTGGCCACCTACTAGTAGGTATCAGAAGATATCTATTGACTGTCCCTCTACATTTTTTTTACTTCTTCAGACAAAAACCCTGATCAGTTCCATGTAAGGCAGAACAACATTTCTTAGTTTGACCTATTGACAAGGGCTGCTGCTCAGGAGCTGTAGGGCACCTTTGTTGCCAAGGCACTACTGGCTCCTGCTCATCCTGCTGCCCACAAGCACACCCAGGTCCTTTTCACAACAGTGGCTCAGCCAGCCTGCTGATGTTAAAGGAGCCATTAACATTATTTGTGATTATTGTTCTACTTACTAAGTGTAATAAAGTGTGTGCCTCACAGGAAGAAGTGCAGAAAAAAGACAGATTGTTGCTTAAAATAACAAAGTATCAGGGAAAAAAATGCCCCAAAATCTCTTGACGAAATGTTATGTCTAGTCAGGAAAATGGTAATACTCCCATTAACTCTGGTGATAGTCGTGATTTCACTTCATCCCACCACATAAGGTCTGTGTCAACTCTTTGGCACAGTAAAATATTATCTTGGGAAGCAGCCAGTAGAGAGTTTTCTTCTGCCTAATGCTCATAGGGAAGGACTCAATAATCAAACCTAAACAATGTCCTCACAAAATGAGGAGCAGCTGGACCTTGCAAATAGGTGGCTATACTTCAAAAGCAGCCTTCCTTAATGCAGAAGTCATGTCCCTGTACCTGTCTTGAGTGTGTCTTCTGACAACAGCCAGAACTAAAAGCTCAAGAAGAGAAGGCTGAAACATTCTCAGTTTAAAAAAAAGAAAATTTACTGCCAGGAAATGACACTAGTTTAAGGTCAAAATTCCCATATAATTTTTTTAAAATTTTTGTTGATATATTTTGAAGTATTTTTACAAATTTACTTTATTGTCACAGGCTTTGGACATATCCATATTAATGCTAGGAGAGGAAAAAAAATATCAAAGTCAAGAGAAAAAGTCAAAAAAGTTCAGAGAAGTTCAAGCTATAAATCAAACATTTCCTTGTGACGTTTTACCAGACAAGAGGCAGAAACGTAACTTCACTTCTCATCTGGCATCCTTATTTCCTGTTAAGCATCTAACCACTTTCACATAACCTCAGCGGTTCATCATTCTTTATGAGTCCTTTTCTCTTTGTCAGCAGTAGCCTATTATTACTGCTACAATCTACATAACCAAAGAGACTCTGACGACACAGCTGCTGCAGAAAAAAGGGGCTGCAGTGATTATGTTAATGAGATCATTAATTTCTTGCATAAATATACCTTAAAAATGATGCATTGCTTCGTGTGCCACTAGCTGGATTGATGAAATATCTTGAACAAAATATAAAAATGTTGTTAACTCAGCTGTCATTTATTTGTATTTCAGTAGCACCTACAAGCCACAGTAAGCTGAGACCTCTGCCAAAAATATCTTGTTTCCCTATAAAGACCTGTATAATCAGACAACAGGGACAATCAGTCCCTCCCTTGATGTGCACTTCTACCCCTCTACCTCACCCTTATAAAATCTCAACTGGAATACAGCTTCCAGCTGAGGTCCTCAGTCAAAAAAAAAAAAAAAAAAAAAAAAAAAAAAAAAAAAAAAAAAAAAAAAAAAAAAAAAAAAAAAAAAAAAAAAAA
>VZUI01075243.1:0-66396 GCA_013401135.1 Cettia cetti
AGAAAAGAAAAGAAAAGAAAAGAAAAGAAAAGAAAAGAAAAGAAAAGAAAAGAAAAGAAAAGAAAAGAAAAGAGAAAAAAGAAAAAGCCTTTTGGAACCTCTGTCTAGAAAGGATGGGAAAAAAAAGGTGTCAGAGGAGGCAATATATTTCTTCAGCCAGTTCATTAAATTAATTCGTAAGCAGTGGCTCTGAAATTATACCCGATGAAAAATGGTCTCAAAATTTAAATGGTACAAACTCATCTTATTAGAGGCAAAACATTAAAAAACAAACACATCTCTTCCCCCCCTTCCCCGCTATCGCAGCTTTAATTTCTCTTGGTGGGGGGAATGAAAGGCGTTTGATGGATGGCTCTTACCTTATTCATAAGCGAGGATAAAAGAGATGAATTTGCCGAGACTGTGTGGCCATTTGATTCATTACTGAAACACACAAACCAACAGGGTTTAGTTAAGATGTGCACAGGGACTGTGAGCGCTGAGATTAATCCTTCTCCCTTCAAGCTGCCTCACTCCTCACCTACTACATCCAGAAGAAAAGAATGATGCCAACCCTCCCCTGGGCAGGCCAAACTCGCTTACTTGTGCTAGCCAAGAGGAACAGAAGGAGGGTCCCAGGTCTGCAGAATTTAGTTCTTTCAACTACTAAATGGTCTGTATCTCTTTCCCCAGTGTCCACTCCATCACACTTCATTTGTAAACTCATGACCTCCCCCAGGTTTTACCCTTTCATCTCATTCAGAAATATCCCAAAAATACCACAAAAGCAGGGGAGACGTGGATGAAGACTCATACTTCTGGGGACAGGGACAGGGGTACCCTGGGCAGTAAGGAAGGCAAGGCACACTCCTGCACTGAAAGGCAGCCTTAGGATCTCTGCAGTTGGCTCCAAATGCTGGACTCCCAAAGGGATGCTTGTTTAAATAAGGTATGGACAGGAAGAGATACAAAGGTCAAAGTGGAGCTCACTTATCCCCAGGATCAATTCCTCTGCACTTTTTCCACACAGCACAATCCCCAAACACTCCTGTTCTTAGCAGAGATAGTGGGCAAGTGGGACACACACTTTGAGATAGGTGCATTCACATCTGCAAAACCATCACCATAACTGTAGAGCAGCCTATGCCAGACCCAGAGTGGAGTTAGCCTGACACCCAGCTCTTCTGTGTGTCCAGATTCCCTGGAATGTGCTTCCCTTAGCCCTGATTCAACAGACCACAGCAGTGCAAACGCTGCTGCTAAAAGTGTGCTGAGGTGTGGCACTGAGGCAGTTTCAATCAGCAATTGATGACAAGAGGACTAAGTGAAAACAGCTTTGCCAGTGGCTCTATTTTCAGAAGGGAACACAAGAAGTGAAGCTTTTGTCCAAGAGTCAGTAGGTGCCTGTGAGCCCAAAAAAAAACCATCTGGAGAACATACACTTAATGGGGAGCAGAGTGAGCCTGCCTGCCTCCAGTTTTGGGATGTCCAACTCAACTACTGTGAAGCTGCCTTTCACAAAGATGCTGTGTCCTCTTGAATTACAGGTATGGAAACTTCCCAGAGCCTGATACTGGGAAGTGTTCAGCGTGCCTTCCTGCCCACGTCTCTCACCCATGGTCCTTGACACTCAGGTCCAAGCTGTGCTCCTGCAAGGGGTCCTGACTGGTGGCAGATGACGGTCCCACGGCCTCCGCAGGTTCCTGCTTCACCTGGACTGGATTGAACCGTCCGGGAGGTGCTGGTTGTCCATTCCCTGCTCAAGAAATACAGTGAAATTAAGTGCAAAAAATACATTAAAAACATCAGTCTAAAATGAGGTTACAATAGCAAATAAGTAAGTTAAATCATTGGCATCAGTGCCTAAGTGGAAAAAGCAGAGAAAAAGTGGCGGGGGGAGGGAAGTACTGGGATTGCTGGTCAGCGTTTATTGCCAAGTTGATGTGATGGGTTCTGACGTCCACTCCAGCGTGGAAATTCTTCAAGTGATAATTATTGCAAAATTATGTCAAAGTTGTCCAGGCTATGGGCCCTTTAAAAGAGAAGGGCGGAAGGAGCGTGGGGGAGACCTGATTCTCTGCACAAACTGTCATAACTAATTTGCGGGGCTGCCTCTTAAGCGTTTATTAAAGACTCTGTTAATGCTGAGGCAATGTGGCAGCTTTCGACTGCTAGTCAAGCCCCCTTCCTCGTCCCCAATCCCAGGGTTGCCGTAGCGACAGCGCCGGCCCGAGACTGCGCCTGCCCAGCAGCAGCATCTGCCCCGCCGGGACTATCGGAGGTGACAGCGCCGGGACTGCTCCGAACTGCGCGACCTCCTGCCACCGCCCTCTCCCAGTCCCCACAACCACGGGGAATGCTTAGTTCGGGGAGGAGGCTTAGTGCCGAGCCCACAAAAGAACAATTCAAATTAAAAGAAAAGAGGAAAAGAGGAAAAGAGGAAAAGAGGAAAAGAGGAAAAGAGGAAAAGAGGAAAAGAGGAAAAGAGGAAAAGAGGAAAAGAGGAGGGGGCGGGGGTGGAGGGAAGAAGGAGAACAAATTGAAGAAAAAAAATTAGGAAAAACAGCAAAGAAAAAAGGAGGGGAAAAAAGTTGCTGACAGAAACATGTCTGCAGAGCTTTTTTCCACAATCCCCAAGTGACTAAAATATTAATTTACCCTCCGGCAGTACAGCTGACGGCGAGCTGCTTCTCAGACAGCAAGTGGCATTTTATTAAAAAATAAAGGAAAATAGTTCCCTCAATGACCTTTCTCTGCTTTAGGAAACAATTTTTCAAAGAATAATTTTAAAAGTATGTGAAGGATCCCCTCCCTCTTTAATCAGATCACTTGCCTCTACTCCCCCGTTTGCTCTTGTGAAGCCGGGGCCATCAGGAGCGCTCCCAGCGCCAGGGCCGGCAGCTCCGGGCTGCTCGCGGCCGGGAAGGAGCCTGGGACAGCCCAGGGGCTGCCGCCAGCCACAGCCTCCCCTGCACGGGCCCTCGCTGCCCACCATGAGCTGAGCCTGCTCAGCAGACGGGGCAGGTTCCCTGTGCTCTCACGGGAGCCCCACATCCATCTGTCAGGGCTGGGACGGAGCTACGACCTGCCTCAGGTCTGAGTGGCAGCAGGAAGAGCTCTGGACTGCCCCGGGGAAATTCCCCTTCCCACCTTTTACCCCTCAGGTGGCGCAGGGAGAGGGGAGCGCAGCTTGCAAGAACTGACCAAAAAGAAGGTCCCAACAGTATCCCCAAACCCACAGCTGGGACAACAAAGCTGAAGCACAGAACAGTTCCCCAAATGAGGGAAACAAATGGCCATGGGCTACGGGACCATCAACACTGGGCCCAGCTAAAGCTTGATACAGCCTCAGTAGAGCATGCAAGTATTGGTTAAGGTATTTTTTCTTCATTTCTATGTTCAATACAGTGCCTCTCTCTTCTCAGCTTACAGCCAGTTAGTTACACATGGCAACACTTCAGCTCCAGTAAGAGCCTACACCCTTTATGGGCAAAGACCTTTCTTGCCTCTCTTCTGGCCACCTGGGCGTAGCCAGGCTCTACAGGAAACCTTGCCAAGCCTGTCTTCCTCAAGGGTTAATTAGACACAACTAAATTTATTCTCCCATTTATTTTCTTTTTTCTACCCCCTCCCCAGCTGCAGTCCCATAGACAACTGGGTGGCTTCTCATTCACTCTTCTCCAAGTCCTCGGGCCCTGCTCTGCCTCCCACCACTATCACAACTGATGAGGTAACTCACCTGCTTCAAGTGCCACAGAGGGCTTGAGTGCAGCTGCTGCCAGCCTGGCCATCATAGGAGAGATTAAGCCCTTACTAGCAGAGATCCTTTCCATTATAGAGGCTGCTGGGGCAGGTGAAGAAGTAGCCACTGGCTCACCAGATCCTGAAACTGCCTGGGATGAGGAATCTGTAGGAGCAGATGATGCTGGATTGGTGCTAGAAGAACCAGCAGTCATCAGATTAGCAGAGCTGGCAGGAAGTGGTGTAGAGACCCGACTGGGGATGATGGGGAAGAAGGATCCAGCTGTTCCAGGAAGTGCTGAGTTGGAGAGTGCCAGGGCCAAGGGTATATTGCTGGGAAGAGCCTGGGAAAGCAGGCCAGAGATCTTTGTAGCTGGTGTCATGCTGTTGGCAGACTTGGTGGCCTGTGAGGAAGCAAGCTCAGCCGCGGAGGAGGGTGCAGCTGGGACGATGAGAGAAACGGAAGACTGCTGACTGGTCGGGGAGGCACTCAGGCTGGAGTTCTTGGAGCTCATGGCAGAGAAGTCAATAAGGTCATCGTTGCTGGACTCCTCTTGCTCATTATCCTTGGAGCCCAGGAGTGAGGCAGGCAGGCCCAGCACCCCTGAGCTCCGGATGTGCCGGCGCTCGTGTTTGCGTTTATGGGAGGTCATCTGGCTGGTGGAGGTGAAGGTGAAACCACAGCCTGCCCTTATGCAGTGGAAGTGGTTGGTGGCCTTGCTGTAGACACAGCCCTCATACTTGCATTCCTCATACTTGTAGAACTTCTTGAAGCCATCCTTGGCATAGGCATCATCTTTGATGTGGTAGCTCTTGTGCTTCTCAATGTCACACTTGTTCTTGAAGGTGAATGTACACCCAGGTCTCCTGCAAGGGCATCGAGGAGAGGGTGGTTGGCTGTGTAGGCAGAGCTGCTGTCTCCTGCCTCCCTCTAGGACAAGGACTGGGGCTGTAAGGAGACAGCTGCCCCAGCTGCAGAGGGGCTGAGGGGTTGTCTGCGGGTTAACCTGGGACACCCAGGCAAGCAGATAAGCTGCCAGGTGGGAGGGCTGGGAAACTCACTCTGCTCTACGGAACTGCCACAGGAACATGGGAATACAGGCTCCCTCCACTCAAAATTCCAACAAAACATCAGGTAAAGGGGACTAAGGTACAAACTGTGCTTTCCTACTCTTCCTGAAAACCTAAGAAATCAATAGAAGAGCAGTTGTGTACAGAAGGCTAAGTCTGACTCCAAAAGGGATGAGCTGACTGTACAGAACCCCACCATGGAAGTGCCATTAGCAGTGTATTAATGGCTTACTTCAGTTGCACTCTGAAGAGCACTGTGGTCTCTTTCCCAAATGATTCTAGGCTCTCTTTTCTAGTGGGTATCTTCTCCTCAGATCATACTCCTTCCTTCAGAGTGGTCTGTGGCACAATCCTGGAAATCACATCTGCTCTGGTATACAAGTTCTCCCAGGAGCAGTACTGAGGAGGTCACAGCAGGGTAAATTAAGTCCCTGTGCACACTTCTGAAATTATGACTTGGCAGAAGGAGGCAAACAGACCACACAGCTCTGAGGCAGGACTCCTCCCCTTCCCTGCTGTCTCACCTGCAATGGAAGTGAGTGGTTTTCTGCCCGTAGAACTGGCATTCCACAGTGCCACAGTCCTCCGTGGCACGGAACCGCTGGAACCCGTCGTTGATGAGCTGCGTGTTCTTCTTGTGAAAGTTCTCATGGGTCATCACATCAGAGGTGCTTGTATAGACCTTGTTACAACCCACCTACCCCAGGCCCAAAGAGGAATCATCAGCACAGCGGTTTAACAGCCTGACATTATTACCAGCAGCATTACCATAAATACATGAGCAGCACACGTACATTTAATAGTTCCATTTGTGTGCTTCTCCTAGGGGTGTTAAGTCATCACTTTAATTCCCAACCTAAAGACTGATAGAGCATAGAGCAGTTGTGAAAAAAAACCAAAAAACAAACCAAACCCAAACCAACTCTGGGCATGAAACAGTAAGAAATAAAGGAAGGACTGGAGGGATAAAACACCAGCTCTGGATAATTGTGTCTGCTTGTGGAAGCAGTAAGTAGGGTTCCTGCTCTTAAAGAGAACAGAATGCCAACTGATGCTGTTGCTTTTTGTTATCTTAGAGTGACACAGAACAAACTAGGATTTCATCCATTTGGGGAATACAAAATTGAGTGGGAATAAGTTATTTACTTCTTTAGTCCTTCTGGGAGGTAAGGCATGCTGGTGCAACATGAGGCCAACCAGTCTTTTGAGCTTGTAATAAATGGTTTCATTCTAGCAAATCTTAAACCCCATGTTCAGCTGGTTTTAGCAAACTGGTGACTTTTTCCCCCTGTCACTGCTTAAGACTCCCACTTCAATAATTTTAAGCTTGTGCAGTGAATGGGAATGCTGTGACAAGGACGGAATGCTGAAAACCTGCTTTCCTCTGGGTAAAGCGGGGCAACTTTGCCATATTGAGTAAAAACCCACTGGAATCTGAAAACGTCCTCAGCCCTGCTGAGGGAGGATTTTTTTCCTTTTCTTCTAGCACAACATGTGCCAATGCCTGCACCATCTCAGAAATGAAGAGAAGGAAAACACCACCCCTTAGTTCAGCCCAGGTTGATTCAAACAGGCAATAACAAAACCCATGACAAATACCCAGAGAAAAAAATAAAAAGGATCTCCAGCTATTTCTAATATAAAAGAGCCTCTCTCTCTCTCCACACTGACACCTTGAAAAAAGACAGGCCCTGCATGGCATTAAAAAAAAGAATTAAACAAAAGCGTCCTTAAGAATAATTTGCAATGCAGCTCTTGGTGCGAAAGCCCAAAAAAATGTCAGTTTATATAAACAGCTAACTGAATTTTATCCACACCAATTATGGACATAAAAAAAAAAATCCCACGTGATGGATGGCACAAATTCTGCCATTTAAGCAGTATTTTCTTTAATTTGGAGTTTATATTCTGACACCTTTCCTGTAAGACACTGCTTACATGGGCATTACTTTACTGGAAGACAGTGGGCACAGAATGGAATTAGCCATATATAGCTGTGTGAGGGTCTCTATTTCAACTCGGAGTGACTTAAAGCTGTGAAACACTCCTTGTACTCTAAAAAAAATCAAACAAATCCCACCCTGCTCAACTGAAGAAACTAAATAATTAATATTATGGAAGTGTAACAGAAAATGTCCTCAAGAGAAAGACACATGAAATTCCCAATTTATTAAATGCTGTAAGCACATGCTTCAACCAGCCCCTATTCAGGACAGAACTTGAGTGCATGCCTAACATTTAAGTATGTGCTTAAGCCCCATTGACTTCAGAAAGCTTACCTGACTTCAAGTTAAACATATGCTGAAGTCTATCCTAGCAAAGTATTTAAGCATGTGATTAAGGCCTTGTGACTTTAACTGGAGTCTTAAACTGCTGGGACAGGTCAGGAAGCAAGCCTGACTTTTCAGACCAGAAAATCTGTCACCAAGGGTTGGCTGACCACTCTGCTTGTAACTGCAGCACATTCTCAGGGCAATGGTTTAGGCCACAATTCTACTAAAACAAGTACACATCAAACCACTGAACCCGAAGAATGATCAGGGTAAGACTCAAACAATGGGGTGTGTCCATGTCTAAAACAGTGAAGGCATCACAGTGACATCTGTGCAGCAGCTCCAGCTCTGGCTACACTGCTGCTGAAGCTTGGCTGCCCCTGAAGCATGGCTCTCAGCCTACACCACACACGAGTGCCACTGGCAAAGGATGTGGAGAACGAGGGGTGTTAAGTGCAGATACGTGACATTAAGGTTGAATTACTTTGGAAATTTATTATGGAGGAAATTAACCCAGTGCTAAAGGGCAGATGTGCCACAAGAAAGTCTGGTTTCCAGGGAGGGACAGATCCAATTTGAGCAGAGACAGTGCAGTGGCATTAAGTAAGTCCCTGAGTCTCAGAGAATGGGACTTGCTCGAACAAGTCCAAGACTGTGAGAAAACTTTGAGACTTGCTTTGCCTCGCTGCATGGACAAGGCTTCTAAAAACTGAGAATGGGGCTTCCCTTTGCCATTCTCAACACCTGACAGGAACAAGTGCAGTGAGGGCAGGGCACAGACTTGTCAGAGAGGTTCCTGAATCAGAAGTGAGCAAGACAGGCTATGAATGCCCCCCCTCTGCCTTAGGACAGCCCCGTGCTCTCTGTCAAGGGAGCGCTGGGTGGCCGGAACTCGTGAATCCCCCGAGAAGCCCGGAGAGGAGCTGGCTCACGCCGTGGCCCCTGCGCTGCCCCTACCTGCATGCAGTGGTAGTGAGTGCTCTTCCCGTTCAGGTGGCAGCCGTGGTAGTACACGCTGCAGTCGTCCAGGGGGCTGAAGCGCATGAAGCCATGCTGCAGGGAGTTATCACGTTTCTTGTGCATATTGTAATGCCGAATCACGTCCTGTTTACTGGTGAATCTCTGCAGAGATACAGGGACAGACAGTGAGACACACATGATGCCAGTTGGGTGAGTAATCCTGGGCGCAGGGTGGGTGTCTTTTGTTGTTGTTAATAAACTTATGAGACCAGGAGTTGAAAGCTTGGCAGTAATCACCCCAAGAGAATCAGATTAAAGGGGAATTGTGTGCATGTATCTTCTCTGTAAAGGGAAAGTAAATATACATGAAAAGTTCTAGAGTAAACATGACACAGGGGGGATGCCCAGAATTTGCTCCCTGCAGCTTTAAGATTGTAGTTCTTCTACCATAATTTTAGCTGCTACTATCTCAAGAAGTGCTATAGTTAGAAAGCAAACCAGCGAACTGAACAGCCTACAAGCAAGTGACCCAAGCTTCCAAGGCACTCAGTGTAGTGGTTAGCAAGACACTGGCTGCAACATTCATGTCTGACTAGAAATCGGGAAAAACCCTTTGCTCTTTTACACTGTCTTCCCATTCTAAGTCTCTTGTGTCCCCTAGAAGGTAGAATGGTTTTATTAGGAAAACAGGGACACCAGACTTTGTTCAAGTCACAGAAAAAGATGTTTTTCTACAGAAAAATAGAGCTCAGAGCTAAATCTGTATGACCAGAATATCCTTTTCAATCTTTACCTGCTTGAAGCAATGAAGGGGTACCCCATTGTCAGAGCAGGCTAAGTGCCTTTAAAATGAAGCTTTTTATTTCTATTTCCCACAGACATCAATATTTACCACTGAAGGTGAGAAAGTAAATCTGATTTTTTTAAAAAGAAATCAATATCCATTTATTTTGAGCAGTAATTGAAAAGGCCTGTATTTTAATGTTTAACAACTTTTCTAGTCTGCCTCATAGGAAACAAATGATTATCGCTTCCACTCTTTCCTCCTATAATATCAATCCTGATCAATCTCGTTGGTATTGGCATGGGAATATATGGATATAGATTTCAACAGAAATCCCTTGGAGGCTGGAGCTATGATTTCCCAGGGTGTACATACAGGATTGCTATTGCCAATCATTGTTAATTTGTGCCCACTTATTACAAAGCGTTACTTATTCTAAAATATATCTCAGCCATAAAATAATTTGCATTTTAAAAAGCAGCCTAAATCCTTATTCCCTGCGAGACCAGATAGCTCCTTTGCAAGCAGCTTCCAGACTCCTTAGGAAATAATCATGAGGCCAATCATAATAATAGGTTTTTCTGTTTTTCCATCCTTTGCATTTCTCTCTTTCTGGTGCAGGGATATCTATGTCACAGCTGGGACAGACTCATCTTGATTACTCGATGCTTGGGCTAGAAGGACCAGTGTGCGCATCCTGGAGAGAAACTCTCCTTTGATCAATAGAAACCCACAACCAAGCCCAGCAGCTCCAGATCAACTTCCTCTGCTGTGGTCAGACTCATCCCCGTGAGACCCAGAGGTCTCCTAGGGCAGGGCTGAAGTTGTGTCTGGTGCACGGCAGAGGCAAACTCTGGGATTCCCACTCACGCATCAGCCTGACCACAGAAATGCCAGCGTCAAACTCCCGGACCTGGGATCAGGGTAAACAAACACAGCACGTGACCTGCTGGCTTGACGTGCATACCCTGGCAATTCTCCCAGCAATTACAGCATCGCTCCTACCCCCGCGCCTTCCCCACAAATCCCACACCGCTGCTGGTCTTACTGGGTGTTTTGTTGCAGATACTGCTGCTACAAAGTCACTCCGGCAGCAGGAGGGAAAGAGACAGACTAACAGATCAGCATTCCCAAATTTCAGGCACAGTTTGTAACACAGCACAAGTTATGCTCTCGGTGTTTCACTGATATAAATGTGGAGTAGTTCCCACTGACTTGAGCTGATCTATATTTGGCTCCTTGTTGGAGCGCTCTGAGTTTGGTTAAATGGTATTAGATTGAGTGAAATGGGAGCAAAATAATGTTCTGGTAAATTCAGAACACCTCCTGTCCTCCGTCAGAGCAGCAAAGTGAAAAGGCCTGTGGGGGGCAAGCACAGAAGGCCGCGTGCTCCCCCATATGTTCGGGGAGCTGTGCTGCTGCTTGGAGCGTTGCTCTACCTGGTAGTTGCACTCGGGGTCCAGGCAGTGGTAGTGCTCTCTGTACTGGTATGCGCAGTGTATGTGTCCACAGTGCTGACTGCCAGAGAACCTGCAAACGGGACAGAGGGAGAGAGAATAAACCACTGTCCTGGCAGCAGTGCCTGTAAGCAAGGTACAGATAAACTGAGTCCTGTTGCTGCTTTCATCTCACATGGCATTTATGGCATTAAACCCCACCTCCTTTATCCCCTCCAAGGATGGTGACCCTTGCACCTTCCCTTGCTTATTTGTCACTATTTAAAGGCGCTTCTTGAGCCGGATCACTCAGGTCCTGTACATCCCTAATCTGCCTTTCTCCTTGAAATTCATCTCCGTTATCTAAGTTGTTTACTTGGGGAAGCCTAAGGAAGGAGGGCTCCTAGAACTAAATGCCACACAATTTTAGCACAGAGTTTAGATACCACACCAGCAAGTTTCAGAAACCTCCCATGACAGAAGGAGACAAATAAATGTTGGACAAATATGGATACTAAATTTTAAGTACAAGCCCATCCAGTAGGATATCAGAAAAGCTGCATGCAGCAAAGTTGAAAATTCCTCACATATGGGGTGGCAAAAAAGACCAGAAAGATAGAAATGCCGTGCAGCATCTACATACAGTCAGTACTGACTGAGAGACACACCAGGAATTGGAACAAGGGGATGATCCAGTAATGGTGTAATCAGTGCAATGAACTCCCTCGTGTATATTCTAGAGGACCCTAGAAGAGCTTGAAAGGGAAAAGCAGTGGAGAGAAGGGGACTCAAAGGGGAAACAATGAAAGATAAAGTACCATCTGCTCAAAGGTTCCTCAAAGGTTCCTCACGTCACTTAAGTGCTAAACACAGCAGGAGTGCATATGATAAAGGGGATGGGAAAGAAATTAGGAAGGGCAACAGATTAAAAAGGAAAATGAGAGGAGTGAGGGTGTCCTGGGGCAATTGAGGAATGGGGCAGGAGCAGGGAAGATTATGGATCATCGTAAGGTGAGGTAACACGAGGCTACAGGATAGAAAGAGTCTGGATGAAGAGCAATACTAAATAAGCTATTTCTGATGCACAGTAAGGAAGAGGAGGTCAACTGTGGAGACAGCAGGGCCTCTAGGAGATGGAAAGGGGACTTAATTGACAGAAAAGATAGACATTGCTAAAAAATTAAATGACTTCTTTGCCTCAGCATTCACAAAGGGAGACAGGGACAGATGCCAGGAGCAGACATGCCTTTCCCTAGGGAAGGAGAAGAAATACTGCAGGAAATCAGGATCACGTCAGAACAGGTGATTGAGAAACTGGAACAAACCTCAGCAGCAGAGAAGAAACAAACCACAAGGCAAACAGCATGGCTGGCTGCACAAACAAAGGTGTGGAACTGAGAGCAGAGGAAGAGATTCCTGCTCAACTGCTGGGCTTGTCCAGGGCAGCCGCCAGAGCCACCGCGGCACTGACCAGGGACATGTGGCTCCACAGCACACTTAACCAACTGGTTCTGCTAGTCCAGGGCTTTATGTCAGCAGTTCTTCAAGGAAAGAAAGTGCCCTGTGGGAAGCTTCCTCTCTATGCCACTGCTGTGATGGGAAAAAAAGAGCAAAGGGCTGTGAAGGGCTGGAGAACTGTGTGCTGCAGGCCAGGTAGAGAGAAGATTACATAGATTTTGCTGACAAATACAAAGCAGTTCAAATTATTTTCAAAAATAAGGATGCAAAATGACCAGAGATACCAGGTGGTGTAAAAGAAGGGCCAGACACCAATGAGATGTGACTCCAGGAGATGAGTATTTGAAGCATCCTAGCAGGAATAACACACGGGCTCAGTTTCAAAAACAACAGCTAAACAAGCACTCCAGTACTTCCAATTCCTACCCTCCTTTCCCTGTGCCACGGAAAGGTGTGTGTGGTGTGTACAGCACAGGAAGGGAGAGACAAGTGTTCCACCAAGCCATGTGCTGGGTAAAGAGGGAAGTGGCAAACCCAGCACAAAGGTGAAATTCTGCTCCTTCAGTGTGCAAGGCTGGGCTCCTAAAGGGTTATATTATTCTGTGTTTCTTCTGACACTTGAAACAGTTCAAAGCTATTAATTTTTAAAGCACAGCATCTGTTTAGGTTTTTCATAACAGGAAAGCTTACACACCACACACTTACACACATACGCGCACATTTACATGCACAGACTCCACAGTACATCAACACCCCCTGAATTTACATGAACGTACCCACAATTTCCATGCACGTGAACAAACACACACACCTGAAACAAGAAAACTCACAGACCAGCTCATCACACTGATACACAAATCCAAACTCTTGAGTTGTCAACACAGACACATAGATTCAATTGTACAAGAACAACCCACTCCCTCTTCCTTTACCTTAATCGGTTCACTTTTTTTTTTTTTTTTTTGCCAGAAAGTCTTTATCCGGCAAGAGTTGATAAATAACAATAAAAATAATAAATAAAGAAGTCAGCATGCTTAGAGAGTGTTTACAGACTCATTACTCTGTAACGATGATGTGAAAGAAGAAAAAAAAAACCCACCCCAATTACAAGGGGGGAGGAAACCCACACAGAAATAAATATTTAAGCAAGTGCTGCCAGAAGCACCATCTGCTGAGGCACTAATAATAATAATAATAATTTTTTCTGTGGTCTTTTTTTTTTTTAATTATAAATATACAGGGAGGAGGAGGGGGAAAAACAACCCAACCCAAACTAGCTAAGTAAGAGGTTTTGTTTTGTTGTGTGAGAGAATGGATTATCCCTGGGCAGCTTTTGGCAGTGGCTTTGGCAAACTCATTAAGCTAATTATGCAGTACAGACATAAGAGTGTTGTGTCTCTTCTCCCCCCACCTCTTGATTTTACGGCTTTAAACTGTTTTTTTAAATGTGTATAAATTGAAGGGAAGTGGCTGTGCTGCCAACGGGTGGCTTGCGGAGCCTTTTAAGCAGGATGTGGTGTCCCTGAGGTAGCTCACAATCCTCTCTCAGCTACCTGCCTGACCCAGGGGAAGGGGCTTGCAGAGCTCCACAAGCAGTGGATGTGGCTGAAGTGTTTATAGTTCTCTACTTGAGAGGGGAATAGGGCACAGAAAGGTGTCACCTCCTCTTCCACTGCAATCCCTGCAGTTCCTGCGATCTCAGAAATAAAAGGATGCTGCTCCTTCTGCCCCATACAAAGAGTGATTTAACCCCCTGCTTTCCTTCCTGTATTCTATCTACTCTACTACTGTACTGTTCCCTGGGGCAGTGAATTCCCACATGCACTTGAGGCATTGCTGCTTGAGGAGCTGCCTGTGGTGGCACAACTGTCCTCTCTTCCCATGGGGTCTTCTGCCCCCTTCTCCTACATCTGGGATTTGGGCAAAAGGGAGGAAATTAAGTCACTTCTTGTTCCACTCTCGAGCTAGGAGAGTGCTGTTCCCACTCTTTCCCTGCCAAAATGTTCCCTTCACTTTCCTAGCAGCTGTCTCCCACAAGGAGACTCTCTGTGGGCTCTGGTAGGGTGGGAAAGCACAGTACACACTCCCTTCCCCTTTCATTAGTAAGTGCCCAAGTGCTGCAGGAGCAAACCCTCCGTTTTTTCCCTGGAGAGGCGTGTTTGCTTGCTTCTCTGCCTCGTGTCTGTCTGCATACAAGGGGCTTTTGTTGAGAGCTTTCTCACATTACTGATGGAGGATTCAAATGGCTGGGGGCAAAGCCTGATGGACCCTTTATACCATGAGCTGTAAACCAGGCAGGTGTTATGCAATCATCTCCTCTGTCCCTCTGCTGCTTGTGGCATTACTCACTCTGTCCCACCACCACAGCCTTGGGGTTCCTCTCAGCATCACTGCCCTGGCCTAAGCATGCCACAGCTGTGATAAGGTGCCCTACTCTGCACCTGGTTCAGTGAGGGTTTCTCAGACATATGAGCTGCAAATATTTTCTAGGATAAACATTCCATGTTGATGCCAAGAGCTCCCTAAACTCAAGTCACTTGTGAATCTCTCCAGCCTAGATTCTCAGAGTTCAGATGTTCTCTGCTTGCCTCCTGCAGACACTGGACATGGTAGGGGAAAAAGGCAGTGGAGAGAAAGAGCAACAGCCAAGAGGCAGAACTCCCATTTAAATCCTGGGCTTCTTCAGTGAAGCAGTTTTCCACTATTTGTCACAAAGTTGAACAGCTCCAGGGAGCTAAGCATGCTCTTGGCATGACTGTATACCTCTCACAGCTACTGCTCTCCGAAGCAGGGGACAGAACAAGTACAGATGCCACGGGAAATGGAAGTGCCAATGTCTGGTTTAAACACTTGATCCAGACAAGACCTCGTCTCTCCCACCACCACTCCACCTTCTTACTCCCAGCCCTCTCCCCAGCAAAGGCAAAAGTTTTGCCTACCTGGCAATATACTTCTGGTAAATATTTACGTCTTCGCTGACGGCTGGTTTGTCAGTGGGTAATCCATTCCTAATGAGAGACACACAGGGCAGAGCTGGTTAGCAGGAACAGGGCATAGCTTAAACTCCTTGTTTCTCTCACACACCGCTGACAGATCAGGAGAGAGGGCCCAGGGAAGGGTACCAGCAAAGACACCCATAAGTTTAAATTTCCTCCCCTTTACCCTTCAAAGCCTGTACTTTCTTTACCTAGGGAAACACATAGGCTGCCTACCACCCTTCCTGCATGTTCCCTCCTTGCAGGACTCAGAGAAGCTTGTTGGAGAAACTGAGACGATCAACCACAAAAACCTGTTTCTACAGAAAAAATGCCTATACACAAAAGTGATGGCCACATGCAAACAAACACCTCTCTGAGGCACCTGGCAGTGCTGCCCTTGTGGGCAGGGAAGCTTTGCCCCTGGCTCAACAAGAGTGTCACTGCCAGCCACGTTGTGAGCTATTGCCCATTTCCCTGTGGCCAGCAGCCCTGGTGCTCTGTGACTAGCACTGGAACTAGCTCCAGCCCCTGGATGGGGTTTCAAACACTTCTCTGTTTCACAGATGCCCTAAAACTCTAATAGACAGATTATGTATTTTAATCAATGAGAAAACCACCCCAACTGTCACATAAGCCTGGATTATTTTACATCATTAGGAAGCAGACAAAAATTACACCCTTAGTGATTTCAGGAAGAGGGAAAATGAGATGCAGGGCCAGACTCCAGCTGCCCAAGAGATAGGGCCGCTTCAATGAACCTCCAGACAGGCTGGACACCGTCTTCTTTGTGCTTTGCCTGTGCCCAACCTCCCCTCCTCCTCCTCCGAGCTCTGCACCCTGGTTTAAACAAGGACACTTTCGCACAGAGTTCACTTGAAGGTAGGTCGAGTTCAGGGCAGGTTAATGGCATTGGATCTAAGAGAGTTTAAACCCATGGCAAGGGTGTATGTGCAGATGTGTGCGAGTAAAGGGCAATTCCTGCCAGGTTACTGAACCCAGTAGGGCCTGGGAATGGGAAGCCATGCTCTAGATACCGCAGTCAGCACTTTTTTCACCAGCACAGTTAACAGGCTGCTGTCTTTTATCATGGAAGCCTGTATCTAGTGAGTAGCCTGAAGGAGAAGAGAAGCCTGTGTCTAGTGAGTAGCCTGAAGGAGAAGGGACCAGAGTCCATTCTGTACTGCAGTCTGTGATCAGGACATGGGAAGTGCCAGGTTGAAGGTCACCTCCACTCTAGCTGCAGCCCCATCACGATGTCCTGGCTGGGGAAGTCCTGTGGCCAGAGAAGTATCACCATGGAGCTGGCAAACCCACATCTGGCAAGAGGCAGGAAACGAGCAAGAGAAAGGAAAAGAAATTGGGATCCCAGTGCAACACCACAGGAGATAAGAGGCTTGCTTGTTCTTGCTTGTGCCTTCAGGCACAGCTCTAGGATGGCGACTCAACCCCAGGCAGCTGAGTGTTCTCAAGACACTTCAGGCACAGAGTCTCAGACTAAGTCACCCATCACAACAGGACACTGAGTCTACAGGAATATTTACAACACTGTGTTTTTAAGTAATAGGAGTCCCTGCCTGTCATCAGCAGCATGTACAGGTTCATCCTGGGCAGGACCCTGAGCATCCTGAGGAGATGTTAATAATCCTCTGACCTTTTCTATACATCTTTACCATGGAGCTCCCCATCTGTCTGCAGGCAGCTGATAAATAACAATTTCACGTGGAAGACAGGTATCATTAAATGGCTCTGCCTTCCACATGGGGAAACAGGGAAAGTGGGTGATACAGACTTTGCTGGGACTGCAAAGAGCATTCAAGTAAGCTCAAGGTTTACTATGTCCACATACCAAACACAAAACAACCTTTTTCTTCATCAGAGGAGCAAGCAATAGGGTGTGTGTGATGGCACAGAGGGCAGGACAGAAGGCTCTGGATTTACTACAAATGACCCCATGGGATTCATAGATCACAACAGCCCCAGGTTCACAGTGAGAAACAAGTAAACCCAAGCCATGACAAGAAAGCAGAGAAGTCTCTCCCTTCCTCGCTACTGCAGCCTGACATACATATATATCTCTTCTACAGCTCCCACCTCTGGAAGTCACATTAAAAAGTAATCCAAGGTTTGGCAAGGCCTTCAGATACCTCCATTCAGTCAATGGCACCACTGCAGAGACTGCTGGCAACGTATGTGCAGGAGGTTATTAGCGGTAATTGGGCTAATGAGTTTGCCCAGTCTGAGGGGTAATTGAATCACCTCTATTTGTGTAAGCAAATTGAGAAGACACAGGCCTGGCCCCACAGAAGTAGGTACATGCCTAACTCCTATGGAAATTGATGGGAATTAGGCACCAAAATATCTTCTGAGTTTTGGGACAAACAAAAGTGCCCCAGTAAAGTCAGCAGAGCCATGCCTTTGAGTTAACAGAAACAAGAAACAGGTTCTCCTACAGACACATCCAGATTCTTGGGAAACCAGAGGCAGAAGAAAATAAAGTAGTTTCAGCCTTGACCTTAAGAGTGCTGAGAGCACCATGTTCCCTCCTCTTTCACTTTAACATATGAACTCAGGAGCTACTGGACTCCAGATTCATGGCTATGACTGCTGATGGCAGGTCATGCCCTTAGTACAAACCAGATAAATAGAGATGTAAGCTGTAAATGAGGAGCAGACACTTTGACAGAGAGCAAAGAGAACCATCCCATGAACAATGCAGTATTTAACAGTGCAAGAACTTGGAACTGTCCACTGAACCACACACCGATTATGGTATGATCCCCCACTAGTACTTCAATAAGAAAAGTAGGAGTACACTTACTTTACTGTTGAGACTGTTCCAGTTGTGATGGAGTCTGTCTTGGAGAAAGTTGATTTCAGGTATTCAGGAGTGTTGAATGGCAATGAGATGGACTGCTCTGGCCCAGCCACAGGAGTGCTGCTGGGGGTACTGGTGAGGGAAGCAGGGGCCAGGCTGGGGACTGGAGCTTTTACTGGAGTGAGCTTCTGAATGTTCCTCACGTCATACTTGGAAGGCCGGCCTACCTTGCCTGTCTTGAAGGCGATGGCTCCTCCCATATCTGGGCTTCCTTCCCCAGGCTTGAAAAGGTGCAAGTACTTGACATTTTCTAGGTCATACTTGGAGGCCTTCTTGTAAGTGTTGCCATTTTGTGGCCTGATGCTCTCACCTGTCTTCAGCTTTTGAATGAAGAAGTCATATTTGGAGGCCCGTGACATCAGGCCCTGCATCTGGGAACTGCTGGGAGAGGGCAGTGGCAGGATAGTGGCTTTGGTCTCCGTCAGCATGGAGGTGTCTGGACCTGGCACCCGCATGGGCTGTGCCAGCACTGAGGACGGCTCTTTGCCCAGCTTGGAGCCCAACTCCTCAGATTTGGCCAAGTGCATGGGCCACGAGAGCTGCTCTCCAGCTTTCAGTTTGCGGATGTACTCCTCGTACTTGGAGAAGCGGGCTCGTTTGCTCATGGCATCTTCGCCGGGGAGAGAGGCAGCTGTGGCAGTGGCCTCTGAGGTAGCAGTGTTCAGCTTGTCGAAGCTGATCTTGCGGGCCAGCTCATCCCGCATGTTCTGGTCGTCGTAGCCGAACATGCCCAGGAACTCGTTCATGGTGGTGGCGGCGTAATCCCGCAGTGATGAAGCTTCCCCTGCAGCGAAACCAGAAGAGAGAGTCACACGAGGCACTGATTTTTCTTCTCCTCCTGTACCAGCACCAGTAGTGGGGGTGGGGGGAGGAAGGGGAGAGGGGAACATGATCTACTGACGTTTGGCTCACTTGTTAGGTTTTATGACTCTTAAATTAATTTGTTTTAAAAAAAAGTAATTAATACTGGGGTAAAATAAAAAGAGTTCATCAATGCCAGGAAAATCAATTTCCTAAATGTTCTAGCCGATGGCTTTTCAGTACATTAAACAAAGTTTCATAAATGTCTCTGCACTCTTGCCTTGGCCTAATATGAAGAAAAAGTAATTTTACTGGAAGTGAGACCAATGCCAATATGCCAGGGTTTGTACAGATCTGTCCTTGTGTATTTTTGTGTATGGAAGGAGGTGCACAGAGGATAGATGGCAGCATGTGTAAGGGGGAAAACCCACGTGAAAATGCCGTGTGTGTTGGTGAAGAGCAAGCAGGGCTGAGAGCAGGCAGGACAGCACGGTGTGAAATGGATAAGGGAGATGGGCAAGGCAATGTATAGGGTGGAGCAGGAGGAGAATAGAACGGTGCAGAGAGGAGGAAAGCAGCAGAGATGGAGATGAATCAAGGCACGGGAAGAGCAGAAAAGGCTGTGTGAATGAGAAACTTGGCAATGAGGAGTGTGGGAAAGAGCAAGAGAAACGAAGGCAAGACACAGATAGGACAGCTCCCCATCACTGCTGCAGTCCTTCCCTTCCCTGTCAATTTTTCAAGGGTTCACTCAGCTTGCTCTCTTTCGTCTCAATCCCTATAAGTGCACAGCTACTACTTGCCACGTGGAAAAGGGCCCACAGTCCACTGAATGCTATGGAAACCTACAGGCAGCCTCTCAAGCTGTTACAGGAACAGCTTCCAGTAACACCAGGAAAGGGGAAAGTCCACACAGGTGCAAAATCGGTAAGGAAGAGCCTTCTCTCCATCGGGATTTAGACTGAGGAGAGAAAGCTGTTGTCCTGATGTGGGCTGCAGGGAGGGGGAAAAAGACAGTGCTCTGGAGCTTGGGCTGGGAAAGGGATGGGAAGGGATTAGTCTACCAGAGCGTGATTACAAGAAGAAAGAATGAGCAAAAGCTGTCCTTCCTTAGGTCTCTCCCTCCCTTCTTCCCTCCCTTCTTCCCTCCCTTACTTCCTCAGACAGTTTCACAGGCCACCAGGATGGGAACAACACACATCTGAAGGTCACCCAATATCAGTGTAAAGGAAGAAATAAAGACTGCTCTGATGTGCTGGCTTGGCCGCATTTAGGCTTTAGTCTGACACAGTGCTCCTCCTCCTCTCCCTCTTGCTTTCTCCCGCAGAGTAAAGATTTACTATGTGCAAGAGTCCTTCAAACCTCCCTCGTCATCTTTACTCAAAACTTGCTGTGGCTCTAATGGGCAAGCACACTCCTTCCCAGGCAGTAAGCACAGGGAGCTACACTGGCAGCAGAAGGGAAGTTCTGGACACAGGGTCCCACTCAAAACAAAGCAGCACTGCCTTGAAACACAGTGGTAAAAGAAGATGCCTAAACACTGCCACAGAAGAGGCCAGTAGATCCAAAAAATCCCTAAGATGTGGGGAATCCAACAGCAAGGGATGCCACTTGCACAGGCAGGCACGTACACGAGAGCATTTCCGTGCACACAAGAGCTGTCAATGAGCACAGTTGAAGTTCAATAGCCATCAGCTCCCACAAATCAGTTTTCACAGGACTCTGTGGAGGAAAGGACTGCCTGTGACGGGCACTAAATGGGCAAGACCATGAAGGTCACATTCCTGCTCCAGGATTGCCCGGAATAACTGTTCTACTGCAGCATAAGTGCAGCCATGCTGGTTCCCTGTGTACGTGGTTCTGGGGGAAGGCGATGTGAAGAACACGCCTGGAGCCTGCAAGGCAAAGGATAACACCACACCTGCTAGGATCTGGTTTAGCCCAAAATGACCTTCCAGTTCCAGGCACTTCAGCCCAGCATTCTGCATGGGATTTGGGATGCCTGACTCCAGAGTAAACACCCTGTTAGTCACAGAACGGGTGGCAATGCCCCTGAAGTGTCAGGGCACAGCACAGCCTCACGGGTTGGTGTTAATCTTACAGGATGTTAAATGCAGAACCACTCCTCACTGGGTCCAGTAACAAGACTTGCCTGAAGGACAATTTTTCCTTTCACACACAGCACATTAAAAAAATTCATTCTGCTTTAAAGCAGTTCTCCTCTTCACCTCTTATTTTTTTTCTCTTCCCCACTTTCATTTCACTGTAACTCTATGACCCAACAAAAGAGAATGAACCCATGAAATCCATACTGGGTCTAACAATTAACTGTTTCTGTTAAATCTGCTTTCCCTGTTCTGCTTTTCCTTTCTTTTTGGATGTGTAAAACAACCCCCAGTTTCCCTCACAATGCCCTGATTTCCAAGCACTGCACAGAAAAACTCTAGCCAGCCTGTGTCAAGCTGCAAGGGGAAGAAGAACACTACACTGAGGATGTGATATGAAATTAAACTATTTAATGTGATTTTTGCTAGCTTTAGCCACTGTCCTGAAAGCCAGTGTGGCCTATCTTTGGTACCAGGTGGCAATACCTCAACTGGTGTAAACAGATGCAAAATCCAAGCCTATAGGAAAGCATGAGAGGTGGTTCAGAACTTCTTTTGAGCTTTGTGAGGTCTGAGTTTCAGCTTTCACTGTCATCCATTTAATCCCCAAACCCACCTTGAATTCTGCTTTTTCTTTGCTTAAGATTTGTTTCCAGATGACCACAACATCCTCTCTGAGCAACAGCTTTGCTGGTGTCGCTCAGTCCTTCCTCACCCACATTTGAGACGAAGCTCTGGCCAGTTCCCATTGCTCACTGGTAGGAAGTGCAGCCCTACTTGTCCAGCATGAGCTCAACAAGCCCAACACATCCCCTGAAGTTAAGACAACCGGCATTTAATTGCTCAGGCACCTAACATGGAGGGTCCTCCAGTGGAGGCAGCTTACAGAAGGGAGCTGGCTCACCAGAAGGATCGTATTAGACTGAACCACCTCACTTCATATACACTTTCAGACAATGGTGAAGAGATAATTGATTATTACCTATTTGAGAGAAAACCCCCCTCATATCCACAAACAGACAGAAATGAAGCAGGACAACAGCTGGGAAACACTCCCTGTGAGGAATCCTGGAAGCCACAGGAAGCATTATGCCTGTGTTTTCCTCTCCCTTCCCTGCACCGCATTTTCCTCTCCTTTCCTGTGTGATAATAAAGGGCTCCCTCTCCCCTTGCCGCTGCTCTCCATTTGTGGGCATTGCCAAAGAGCAGAGATCTGTGTGTCTCAGAGCAGCTATCATATCACAAAGGATCCGAAGCTAGCAAAAAAGGCGCTAAAAATAGCCTGCAGCAGCACACTATATATGGAAGGAAAAGCAAAACAGCCCAAATGGAGTGCAAGGTCTGGATACTGGGGGATGGGGCATCCCAGCCAGGGCTCTGTCCTTTTTTCTGCTTGAGAGGGAAAATACATAGACTTGGGGGATACAGGATGATGAGCAAGAAACTGGCACTTGGCATGTATGCTCTCCTAAGTGGAGTCTCCCCAGGAAATTAGAAAGAGAAAACTCTCCTGGTTGAAAAACAGGGCCAACGAATATTCCAAGAGACTAAGCCAAGAAGCTCAGAAAAGAAAGGCAGATCCAAAAGTACAGGGGGAAGTTCCTACTGACTGCTTTAGTCCACTATGTAACAGACAAAGTGAAGAACACATGTAGGAAAATTTGCCTGGGTATGTGTGCGTCAGCGAGCGATTGTGGAAAGGGATCTGTGTCAGAGAAATCTCATTGCTATATATAAATGTGCCTAGAGAAGCATGGGCCAGTCAGTGGGCAAGACAGGGTGCCTGAATGAATGAAGAAACATATCTGCACGTCCAGGTTAGCTTCTGACACCCATCTCCTGACAGACACCAGTTCTGTGACTCCTGAATGTGCTTCCCAGGTGGACCAGGGAGGAGGCACACAGGGCAAGACTGAGCACTGATCCTTAGTCCTGTTTTTCCAAGGGGAGGCTCAAAAAGAAACTCCATCTTGCTTCAAAGCATGAGGCTTGAATAGCATTAACAGAGTCTCTGTGAACTTCTGCTTGATGCACAACAAGCCTTCCTGTCAGCCTGGAAAGACACAAAGGTGGCCAGGTTTGGCAAAAGACCACGCGAGGTACTGGTGGAAGAAATGGACACTAGCTGAAACCCCAGAAAGTGGAAAATGTGTGCACACATCAGGACCCTTGGAAGCAGGAACCCTTCTTATCCCCATATAATTAGGATCACTTTTCCCACTGACCAAGAAAGCCTGTTATATGTAGGATTTGGTTTTCTGTGTGGCTCCTGCTTTTCACACAAGTTTCCAGCTGATGCAAGTATGGGCTCAGTTTTAAACACTGTTCAGCACTGTGAGCTCTCTAACCTGTTCTTGTAGGGAGCAACCGGTGCTCAGAATAGTCAAACCAAGGTTCCTGTGATGACTCCACCAACGCCACTTTGACTGGGAGGGCAGAGCTGTATTCCTCTTCTTTTATCTGACTCCTGCGACCCCCCAACTCCTACAAAAAATCCCTCCTTTTTCACAGAGGAAGTTCCAAATCTCACTGGAATAAATTTAGCTGACACCCAGTAACATCAGGTCTTGGGGACTTGGTGATGAACAGCTGAAAATTTATTTCCTGAACAGTGACAGAAAAAATAAAGGAAAATAACTTTGTCCTTTCCAAAGCAAGGGATGTTTCTTGTGCTTTCAGGGAAATGTTGAGAATGACGTTTATAACAAGGTTCTCGAGGCAGACGCTCAAGACGCGGCAGCACGTCTGTTTGCAAGTCAAATCCCACGTGGTTCTATATGTAAACTGGACCCCCCCATGTGCCATTACCTGCCTTAGAGACACAAATGAAGCTTCAGCCCCCCCACCCCTTCCTGAACAGTTACCCATTTTTGCATAATCCTTTGACAATACAGCCCTGCAAACGTATTTTACTCAAATCTCTTCCCCGAGTGAGAAAACCCAGCTTCTTTGGATTTTCCCTAGTTTGGTAACATTTTTTTTACATTTAAGTTCCCCTCCTTTTAGTTTTCATAGCAAATAAAAGCTGCAAATGGTGGGGTGGAGTGGTGTGAATTAAAACAAACTAAACCAGAGTCCAGGCACAATCACCTTGTGTCTGGGAACGACAAGGGCTTTCCTATCAAAGGAAACTGAAGGTCACACTTTCCCTCATTGATCTTGCAATGTTTGTTAATTACTCTGTCACTGATGTGGCGAAGGATAATTAAACAGCTCTGTTTATATCTTATATGCATAATTATGTGCGCTGCCACTGAACTCGTGAAGACTAGAGAATGTGCCTCTCCAGAAGGGGAACGGACAGACGGAGATGAGTTTCAGCTGCATTATTAACAGGAGGAGGAAAACATGCACACACACAAAAGGAAGAAAGTTTGATGGATTCACAAAGTGCTGAGATCAGGGGAGGGGTGCGTGCAGGTGGAGCACATTAGGGGAAGATCTTTCAATTACAGATTCAGCCCGGCTGAGAGACAAATGGGTAGGGAGCTGCTCTGCCCTAATGGAGAGAATTCAATTCACCCAAAGCTTTTATCAAGGCTTAGCACTCATACACCCCCTCAAATCAATCTGGGGGACACCTGGCTATCAGAAAGGGAGCAAAGAGGTCATCTGAGGCTTTCCCCAACATCTCTTGTCGAACTCAGCTTTTGAATGAACCACAAAAATAAAGCAGAAGCAGCAATCTGAAAATAGGAAATACACAGCCGGAGGAAGAACACACAAGATAGTGGAGGAAACTTAGGTTTGGGAGCAGCATTTTCACCAGCTCAATCCTGAGCTCAGGGTGGGCAAAGCTTGAGGACTGGGCCCCTCATGAGGAGAGGCAACACCACGACACAAACGTCACCTCAGCCCCTCTGCCCGAGCCGAGGGACCATGAAGCAGCAAGAAGGGATTGTGGTGTTCAGTGTTGGGTGGCTCTGTAGGGGCTCGCTGGGAACCATCCCAGCCTTGCCCTGCCTCAGTTCAGCCTCCCACAGCCTCCTCCCGGTCCAGTCGAGTCCCCGGAGGAACACCTCGGTGGCCATTCCTTCCAGAACCTTCTTCCCAGCGACTGCTCCAGCCCTGCAGGTGGGGCCACCCGTGCTGGGTTCACTCGCAGTCCCACAGCTCAGCCTCGGGCTCAGGAGCCGTGAAGAGGCAGCCCTGCTAGAGTTCCTGGCCCTGCCCCAGCTCATCCTGGGGCTTCCACGGTCAGTAACTACTAATCAAGGTGCCACATGTGGCCATGAGTGTGGTTCAATAACCCAGCCAGTCTGTGTGTGGACACCCTGCAAAATCCACCTGGGATTTGTCACGAGACAAGTCTCTGCTTCTCTTCGCTTCTGTGGGAATACAAGACCAGGGAACCAGCACCCACCAGAGCTATAGCCATCTGAGTGGTGTGAAGGAGTCTGGAGGCATCTGTGGTCTGGAAAGAGCTATCCAGCCACATCCACCTTCACATCACCCTTCTTGGGAAGGGGAGGCTAAGCCAGGGGCAAACTCTATATGGTCCCAAGAGCAAAATGACAGGCCTCTGAAAGGGGATCAGGGCTCCCTCTTCCCCTCTTCCCTGCAGCTGGCAGGTGCTGCAGGACCTGGCATGGACACAGAAAATGTAACTCTGCAGCTGCCCTGTGTCAGGAAATGGAGGGGACAGAGGGCTTACCTGAGGTGGTTCCTGCCCCCAACTTGGAGCCTGGTTCGCCACTGGAGGACCGGTAGGCATCGTCCTTCGCTGGCCCATCTGAATCCCTGTCATCCAAGAAGTTGCCATCCTGCGAGCCCCTCAGAGCATCTGCCTCGTCCCCGTTATCTTCCTCATCACTGCAGCCCTTGGGCTGCACCATGTAAACCCCTTCAGGGGGCACCTCTGTGCTCTCGGTGCCCTTACATTCCTTGCCCTCTGCTCTCCCCAGTAAGGGCTCCTCATTGTATTCCCCGTTCACCCACTTCTCGATCACCTCCCTCCTTTTGTCCTCCTCGATCTTCTGCACGCGGCTGAGTCCATCTGAAAACTCTGTCCCCAGCTCTTTGCTCCCAGGCTGGGGCAGGTCCTTGTTGCTGCTCTCCTGCTGTGGCCCCTTGTCCGCACGTGCCTGCTCCGCTCCCCCGTGGTCGAAGACAACTTGGCGGCTCAGCTTGGCACAGATGGCATTTAGCTTCAGGCCGCCTTTGCGCTTGGCAGCCATTGTGGGTTTTCCTGAGGCTGCGTCAGTGCATATAGTTCTTTCAGCTGGGAAGAGAGAGGAGAAAGAAGCATGGAAGGGCATTAGTGGGATCAGACAACTTGAACCCAAACAGCAAAAGGATGGCGCCAACCCAGTGGGCTTTCAGGCATGGCCAGTCCCATCCTTAGAAAGGTGGAGCTACTATGTGCTTCCTCAACTCTGAGTGGAAGCCCAGCCAGAAGAGCTCGGTGAGAAGCATCCTCTGAACCTCCTGGGACCAAAATATGTCACTGGCCACAAGAAGGAGGCACTCATTTGTGCTGGGACAAAACTGGGCTTGAAAGGCCCCAAACATCTCAGGCAGGTGAGGAAAACCAACCTTTGCTCCTGGCTGAGGCAGATATGAGTTTGTTAAAAGCCTGGCTTGCCCTCTCCTTCAGACTGCAGCACCACCTGCTTTAGGTCCCCAGCTCTATCCCAGATGTAGTGCGTGCCAAAACCACACCAGCCAGCAACTGCACCCAAGCATCTCTAGCAAGGACAACAGCTTCCCAAGCCTAACCTTATGGACAGTGAGGAATTCACCTAAAAGAGTTTGTGCATAGTCTCAGAGAAGAGAACCAGTATGCACCTAAAAGAACCAGTATGGAGGACAGGAGCCCTGGCAAAGTGTGTGTGCTGGAGCACCAGAACTAGACTGGTGTGTCACAGTAGTATGGAGAAAACCACGGTGGGCTGTACTAGCTGAGGAGGGCCCTTTGCCTGCTTGCTGTCACACAGAGGAAATTCTGCTCTCGCACTTCCCAGCACAATCAGCTAATTAGTGTGAGTTTGTTATTTTAATGTAGTTTATTCATATGTGACAGCTAGTAAAGGAGGGGTGAGAAAGCGTGGGGTGAGAGAGGAAGGTAAGGTCCTAACTTCAAGGTCATGGAGAATCTTGAACTAAATAGTCTCTTATCAGTCACTTGCATAACTATTGCACCAACAATTAACAAGGTCCAATCCCAAATAAAAGCAAAATAATTATTCTAAAGCAGCTGCATTGTCTCATTTCTCTCTTTATTTCTGAGAGATGCCCAAACTAAGCAGGGTTAAAGGACAGAAGGCTGCAATGGGCACACAGCTTGGCTTTTCCCCCAGAGCAGAGCCAAGGCAAGACCCTGTCCTGCATTCCAGGGTTCAGGAAGAGCACTCAATAAAACACATGCCACAAGAGTTACTGTGGGGATATTGCTGGAAGTGTAAGTCCCTCCAAAATGGGCTCTTGGATTTTATGTTGTGCTGAAAGAGGGGCTGGTCACATGTAGAGCGAACAAAACATGTCTCCAGACCTCAAATGATGACAACGGGTTCCTCTACCACACAGGAGTCCCTCGTGGCAGCTCAGCCCACACCTCCCTGTCACCAGCACGGAGGTGCTGCTCCACAGAAGCACAGTGAGATTAATCAGACCCCCTACAATGCACCCAGAAGCCACCGTGACAGCACCTAATCCCATAACATGACAGCCCAATACAAACAGACTGAAACTTTAGACCTGCTGTCCAACAGCCAGAGAGTGGCTGCTTAGCGTAAACTCCTGACAGCTTCAGACACGCTGCCCTGTCAAGGACTGCAAGAAAAATAACCCCCCGACAAATATATCAGCCCCCCACACAAAGGGAGGCAAAATGTACTCCTCCACTTTCCAAATGCACCCCCCAGCACTAACACCTACGTGCAATCATGCTTTCACGAAGGGAAAGCACACGATGCTCCCAAACACGTACCTCCCATCCAGAAATTACAGCTGTTCAAAGAGCTGTGTGTATGCGCTGGCACACTCCGTAAACATAGTCCTACATGTACAGGTTAAGAAGTCCCATCTCTCCAAAATACATTCCTGTGCCTTCCCCCACGCATTCCTTTTTCACACATTCCCCAGCACAGGCCTGCAGCCCTCGCACATACAGATGGGCACAGGCAGATGCCTATAAAGCTGCAAGTCTATTTGCCGGCACCTTCCCTTCTAATTGCATTCCCACTATTCAGGACACAAAGTGAAGGCCGATCCTATGCCCAGCTGGTACCACAGAGGGAATCTCGGGAGGCTGCTGTGAGCTCCAAGTGGAGCCTGGCCAGGACACCTACAGCTCATGCCTGTGGGCTCAGGCCAAGGGCCAGGAGAACCCTGCTGGCTGCAGGTGGCTGGGATGGAGCCTCCATGCGGTGCCTGCCCGGGGCCAGGGCACTGGGTCAGCACGGAATCACCAGCCTCTCTCCCAAACACTGCCTGGTGATTCCCTGTCCATGTTCTCATGATAGCCAGCCCTACTTAACTGGTGAAATCAGCACCGCTCACAGCTGGAGATAACTGGGAGGCAGACATTCGGCAGCCCAAATCCTCACTGCCCTACCCCTTTCTGCCAGGAGGGCAGATCCCATTATTCTGGTCTGGAGGTGAGCAGCCAAGTGTGTGCACCAGCTGGCAAATGAATATATAAATATTTATTCAAAGGAAAAGAGGAACAGACGTTCCTGAGGCTGCACTTGCTGTGTATGCAGCAATTCCAGGGAGCCTGCAACTTGTCTTCCATTCCTACTCTGCCTCCTTCCATCTCACACACTCTGGCTTTGCCCCTCTACCTCCCCAGCTTCTGCCCCCCCAGCTCCTGCCCTGCCCCTTGTCATCTTTCCTTTCCCTTCTTGTGTTTGGGATTTTTTCTCTTTAACGTTTTGAAGATCTTCTCCTAAAGTTTAAGCCAAAAATAAAGCAAGTTCTGAAAACGTACCTCTTCCCTGATCTATAAAACTAACCCTCCCAGAGACCTTCCAGGAATGGGATTTGCTCTGAAATATCAAGGCTCTTGCACATCTACATCTCACCTATTCCAATACAGGTGGAAATCAGAACTTCCAGCTTCTCCTGCCAACCTAGCAATCACCTCTCCCCAAGTCTGGATGCATTATTTTATCTTTTCATTCCCTTACTTCCTTGTCTGTGGAATGGACATTATCAACATTGTTGTTCCCCTCTTTTAGGCTGTCAAGTGCATGAGCAGAACGGAAACCCTTCTTATAGAGAAATGCTGAACATGACCCTTAGGTTGGAGGAGACCAGAGCACCTGTGTTTTGTTCTCTTGGGCAGAGGGAGAGAAGCTGAGCTGCTGGATGAGGGATCTTTGTATCTGCCCAAGGTCGGGACTGCCAAATCCCCGAAGCAAGGCAGAAGCACCCTCCCCCCAGGCCGAGCTCCCCACCCCAAATCACTGTTTAAAGATTCCAGGCTAAGTAAACATCCCCCTTCATTTTCTTCGTCTAAATAGAAATGTTTTGATTTCACATCAATCTAAGGAAGCCATTTATAACCTGAGCCTGTCACACGGACTTTTCATCTCTGCCCGGGACAAACTCTTCCCACAAGCTCTATTTACACTGAGCACTTCCTCTGAAAACAATGCCACCGGGAGTTTACTCCTCTTTCCCCCTCTCCACACCCTTCGAGGAGACGCAGGCTGTTCCCCCTCCATACCCATCGTCATGGCATCTTGATGGCAATCCTCCTTTTGAAGGAAAGGTACAGCTTGCTGCAGCCAGGGCTGGCAGAGAGGTGGGCATAGCTCCCCTCGCCATTTCCCTGCCTTGTCAGCTCAGGCTGCTGCCCCTGCTTCACCTCTGCCATGGGTCTCCACATGCTGCCAGCACCTCAGAGCCTGGCTCTCTCACTCCATGCAGCCCCTGAATCAGCACGGTCTCACCCATGAACTCCACAGCGGGGTGCTGCAAAGCTGGGCACAGCTTAGCCCTGCCTCCCCCAAGGGAGAAAATGGGCTTTGGGGGGACACATGGTGTTGCAGGAACAAAAGGATCTGCAGCCTGGACAGAAACGGGCCATCCCAGCCAAGGGGCAAACTGCTACAAAGATAAGTCCGGCTCCGAAGGAGAGGAGGAGAGCCCAAGTCCAGCTTTAGCTTGAGGTTAATGAAAACGCACCCTGGCAAAGGGGAGGAAGAGTCCCAGCTGGGAAAAAAAGGGCGTATGGGAGCTGGATGTACCAGCTGCTATTGGTGGAGGGTAACAGCAGGAGCTTACTGCTGTGGGAAGAGCCAGAGTGCAGGGCAGAGCCCTGCCCCTGGGGCAGGAGGGCCCGTTCTGGGGGGAGAGGTTTCCTGGCTGGGGAGGGACAGCGTTGTCACTTCAGAGGGCCGGGTACGTCGAACAGATGGAGCTTTCATATTCCTACTGAAGAGTTTTAGGCCCAGCTGAGCAGCTCCGTTCAGGAGGGAGGTCCCAGTGCCAGCTTTCCAGGAGCTGCAAGCTCTCATTCGATTAATTATTAACAGCATTATTTGGGGCGGGGAGGGGGAAGAAAGGAGGGTTGACATGCATGCACAGTCCTTTTCTTTTTTAACCACTGTGGTGCAAACTTGACTGGAGAGACTTCAGTCTGCCCAGCAGTCCCAAACAGGGAGGGCAGCACTGTTTGCTGGGGTGGGAGGTGAGGATGCTGCACACTGGAGCCTCTTCACACTTGAGCTGCAGTGCCTAAAATGGAGCCAAACCTTCACAGCAGAAGGCCACTGGAGCATTGGGAACATGCTTCTCAGGAGCAATGCCCTGGCACTGCCTGGCCACGTGCTGGGAGGAGGCAGGGAAGGCAGCCAAATGCTCAGCCCCTACCAGAAAACATTTTCCCTCCAGCACAAAGACCTGTGTATTTTCCCAGGCAGGGCCAGGGCAAAGGCAGAATATCCCAGGCATGGCCCACAATGCCTGAGAGTGGATTTAGTGCGTATTCTCCCCTCTTCAGTTTATCAATAAAACATTTTATTGCTTTTAGCCCAGGAAATGACCTTGGATTAGTGGATGCTGTCTGTTCTGGCTGACCTTGGGGAGTTCACAAAGACTCTTTAACAACCTCCTCTGCCCTGGAAGCATGGATCCCGCCTTTGCGTGTCTGCAAGGAGCTGGGGAAAGCCCTCGGTGCGAGAGTCAGACTTGACAGGCTCCAGCTCAGCACTGGGCAGGCAGGAGAAGGAGAATCAAAGACGTGGGAGGGGAAACGAAGTGAACAGCCAGGGTGTCCTTACCCAAGAGCTGCCAGCTTCACTCCCTGCTTTCCCACAGCCATGAAGGCTCTCCCCACACCTCCCATCCATAAACCAGGGGGGAAAAGGCTGGGAACTCTGCTCTGGTCCCCCCAGCCAGCACCCGCCAGAGCATAGTCTGCCTGCAGCCCTCACCACTTGACTTTCTCCTGCCCACCACACTGGTATTACAGACCCACAAGGGGCTACTACTTTCCTCCCTATCTGCAACTCCCAGAGCCTGGTTCAGCCCTGGCCCAAAGGGACGGAACAGTGTCAGTTCCCTTCAGCAAGCCCATCTGCTTCCATTAGCTCAACCTTCTCAACTTCAGAGTTCAGCTGTAATTTCCTGGTGCCAGTGCGGGGCAGTGCACAGAAATCCACACTGGGCAGTGAGCGACAGGACACCCTGAGAGCAGGGGGAAGCCATGGGCTCTGGAGATCCTGGTGCCCTGCACTGGGGCTGCCAGCCAGCTGGGCTGCTCCTGTTTCTCGCCTGGCCATTTGGCTGCTCCCATGCTGCTGATAGGGTTTCTCTGGGAGAAGAGCTTATGAACACAGGGAGCTGAAAACAGCCTTTACCCAAGCAGGAAACAGTCACAGCATCTCTGAGCAGTGTGTATTTTCTGTGCAGGAGTGTACTTCTGAAGGGAGGGAATGGGACGGAAAAACCGAGAAATTTCCTCCTCAAGGGAACAGTCACTACAAATGGAGAGTGGTGAGTGCTGAACTGCAAGTCAGGGCCAGGCCCCTGCATGCCACAGGGCACAGATAGCCCCCCCCCCCCCCCCCCCCCCCCCCCCCTTAGGCCACCCCCTCACTGCCCTCCTCTGTCAACATAAAAGCCTCCCTTTTTAGCCATGTCCTCTCCAGTGTCCCCTGGTACTGGACACAGAAGGTCCCCATCCTCTCCTGCAAACATCTCAACCCTCCCAGTGCTGCCCACACAGAGAACCCCTCCTGGCATTGCAGACAGGGCAGCAGGACCCCCTCCTCAGTGCCTGCTCCCAGCCCCCAGGTGCCTGTCTCCTCCAGTCACATCCTCCTGAAGAGCAAGCCCTAAAGTGTTAACGGCGATTGGTGAAATGGCACAGCAGATTGCTACAATAAATAATTTACTGATATTTATAAATATTCAAATCAGCAAGCTTCAGAAATTGAAAGGGGGGGACTCAGTTGACGGAGAGGAGGGATGTTTAGGGAGGGGAGGGGGGTCTGACATTAATTTCCAGGCTCTCCAAATTCACTCGAGAACTGTTTCTCATTTCAAACAAATATTAAATCTTTTGGTGTCAAGCCTCCAAAAATAAAATATCAAAGAGAAAGTCACCACCCCCTTGGTGGCCAATGCCTTGTCTGCCACGACTCTGGGTGCCCGGGGTGGCCCTGTCCTCTCGAACAGCCACTTACTGGGGGAGCGATGGCAGCCTGCACTGGCCAGGTGCCTGGGCATGAGCATGAGCTTGCACACCCCACCTGTAAGGCAGCCCACCACAGCACCAACCACCAGGCAAGACAGGAATTCCCATTACTATTACCTGCAAGACCTTGCCTTCACCTTCCAAGAGGTTTTCTAAATCCCTCTGGGAAGAAAAGGCTGAATGTCGGCGCAATGAAGATGGAATCAGGACTCCGGACTCCACTTGGGAGCACCGCTTTGTGACAGGAACAGAACAGGAGGTCAGGCCTCCTGACTCTCACTCCTTGCCTCTGGAATGAAATTTGGTCTTGGTGATTCAAGCTGAGGATTAAGAGCCAGAAATGCTGGCTTCCAGCCTGGTTTCAGTACCCTCAGCCTTCTGTGCCTTGTTTCCCCATGCAGGGGAGAGGGAATGAGGACAATTACCCACCAGTGAGCCTTACCCAGTGTTTCGGGGTTTGAATATCAGCACTCTATGTCACTGTACTGTATTGTTACAGAGTCTTTTCCACCTCTGAGCATTCTACTGACCCCTTAGATGGCCAAGTGAGATGATCCCATGTTTTTCCCTGGACCACCCCATTGGTAACACAAGGCTCCAGCATGGGGTGAACTTCCTCTAGATGAGTAATGGCTTTTCTAATGCACGGGCAGGCTGTCAGCTTCCCTACTCCCAGTGTTTTATGGGTTTAACTGAACGGCTCTGAACTCCCTAGTAAGAAATAAAGTTATCCCTCAGCGTCCCTTCTAAACATTTCACTCAGTGCAAACGGTGTTTAAGAAAAATGAGGACATATTTCTTCTTAAGGATGCAGTATCCCCCTTCAGAGGCCTAATTTATGCCATATATCACTGGCCAGGGAGAGAAAGGCAGTGCAGACCTCACACTAGGAGTGAGCTGGCCCTAGCACAGCCGCTCCTGCTGCAATGGTGCAATGGGCTGCAACTCAAAAAGTCCTCCAGAGTCCGCAGAGTCCCTGCTGAAGAGCCGAGCTGGCTGGCAGGCAGCAGAGCAGGATGGACACCTTCAAATGCTCGGCACTGTGCTGCCTCCCCGGCTGCCGCATCCTGCTGCAAGCACCTCCTCACCTGCGCGGCCGCAGCCCAGCCCCAGTCAGCGCCCTTGTCCCCTCGATGGCTGAATGGTGACTGCCTCCCCCGGCCCCTCTGCCTCCCCCCACCTCTGACACTACTTTCTCACCTACTGCTGACCTGCTCCACCAGCTCTTCACAGGCATTTGGCACAGCTGGTGGGGAAAGTGGTTCAACTTTGAGCAAGGATAGGACTAATCCCTCTTCACAGCTCTTTAGTAACGCACATCTCAACCTTTTCCTAGGCAGATCCCAAAAATGATTCTAAGTGTGCTTTGATCTTGCATCCTCCCAACTTCCTCACTGGGAGAGCCACTAAGGGTCTGCTTCTCACCCAAGTGCTGAGGCAAAGCTCCTCATCTCTGCCCTTCCCTTTGCCTTGCTCTGCACTCATGTGCCCTGGAACCTCCAAAGGACAAGAAAAGAATGCCTTTCTGCATACAAGTAACACAGGAAGCTTCTACAATTAACAAAAGGAGCCGAGTGTAACGAAGAGGGGAAGAAAGTGGGGAACAGAGTCGGGAATTTTCATTTTGCTACCCACTCTGCTACTGTTCCTTCTCTTTGGGCAAAGGACATCCTGCAGGCTCCCCTTCATGGATCCCCCCTTGGGAAAGGATTTTTTGCCCAGCTTAATGAGCCCAGTGCCTTTGCAATTTTAGGTACTATTGCAAATCGAGTAACAGCAGAGGAAAAGCATTGATAGAGGGCAGATTGAAGCTCAGGAGTGCCTTGTGTCCTGCAGCAAACTTCCTAGTTCATTTGTCCATGCAGGATCTTTGATAAGACATTTCAGCTGTTTCCTTCCTGTGAAAACCTGCTCTCAGTGCTTCAACCCAATGCAGTGAGCAGGGTCTTGGGCTCCCCAGGCTGAGCAGTGGCTCCCTGGGAACCTTCTGTCCTCACCATCTTTCTTTCAGATAACATAAAGCCAAGAGGATAAGCTTTTCTGATCCAGTTTCTCTTCTTTATTTATTTCTTATTAATTTTTTAGTCTGGATAAAAGGTTTACTATCCAGAGGAGCGTAAGTAGCCTCACTCAGACTGAGTAACTCTATAAATCAAGCAGAACTGCTAACATCTACATCACAATCCTGCCATCAATCTCCCCACAGGTTGTGAAGAAAACCAAGGCGAAAAAGATGTGAAAGGGAGAGTGAGGAGTAATAGCTCATCATCCTCAGGTCCCTGCAGGCTCCCCTGTGGCCCTTGGAAAATTCCCTGTGAAGCCAGATGTGTTGTTGGGGCAGCTAAATGCAAACGGAGTGCCTAAGTTCACCTCTCCATAGCACAGAAGTACGGTTGGAGTGCTGTGCCAAGAGGACGCAGTGGATGCAGAGAGGGAGGGAAGGGGTGGTGGAAGCAGAGGGCTGGGAAAGCCTCTGGAGCAAAGCCTGCTACCTCACGTGGGAGCCTGCTCCCAAGGAATGAAGATGAGGCCAAGACATAAGCCTCTTGGAAACACTGCCCAGACCCCTCTCTAAAGGCTGAAGGAGTCAAGGCAAGGGGTGCAGGGAAACATGGAGGTGAGATCAAGAGGGAACCAGACTTGGCAGCAAATACTTGACACCGGGGAAACAAAAAAGACCAGAGAGAGACAACAGATCCCTTAAGGACAGATTCAGAAGGGCATTGCTCGAAGTTTCATCAGTTCCTCTTGGTGACCATCTTTAATGACTGATTTTACAGAGAACCCAAAACCACCATGATCCAAGTCAGTGGACAGCAGCTCCCTGGTGTCAGTCTGGGCTCATCCTTAACTGAGGGCAGGGGTTAAGTGAGCCAGCTCCTAAAATAGGGTCCCTCTGACCCTTTGGTAGTTGGTCAGCAGTTTAAGAGCAATTTGCAATCCCTTTCAGCACTATTAAGCTCAGACCCAACAAAGAATGAAGACTGCTAATTAACTACAGTGGGAAGTCCGGAGCTAAATAGGAGTTGGGAGCGTGAATGCTTGTTACACCACTAAGAAATGCAGGGCCAGAGAAAGTTCATTATTGTGGTCTTTCAAAGTCCTGCAAAGTAAATCAGAGTGTCAGCCTGCAGGAGATGAGTGAAACCTCAGCAAGGGCTGCATACCAAGAGCAAACCAGAGCATCTCAGCCTTCCAGCTCATGCTATGTCCTCTCCACAGCCCCTGGCTGCTGCCTGAGCTGTATGTGAGTAGGTAACTGCTCTGGGCTGGGTGTGCAAAGGGGGCACTCAATGCCCTGAAAGGTTTCTGTAATCCCCAAGTAAGGATGAACTCTTTTGAGAATCCAGAGCGGGTACCCATTACACACAGCACTGGGAGCTCAAGGGTTCTTGAAACCTTGAAGATGTCTACAACCTGCAAATATTGGGCAGTGTGGTTAGGAGAAATGCTTCCATCCTGTTGGAAGGAATGATCAGGCCAGAGGAGAATGAGCTCTGGTGTGAAAGCAGTGGGTCATGCCTGAGTTGCTAACTCAGCAGCCCTGTCAGAGCAGCACGGGAGAGCAACCCCACGGCTGGGCCATGTGGGCACTCACCCCATGCTCCCCAGTGCTCACGTCGCTCTAATTCTGTGTCCTGCCTTTTGTTGCTCTTCCTTCTGGTCATTAGGGCTCATCTTCTTATCTCCTATGTCCTCGTGAGCCCATCCATGTGCCTGTGCTATCACTGACTGCAAACACCCATCCCTGGGAATGCACATGTGCATGGAAACGTGGTTGTGCAGGTACACGATCACATGCAGAGGCACACATGACCCTGCACACAAACACACACAATTGTATGCACATGCTGATGCACACCAGCCTGTGTAGCTGTGACTGTACAGGTGTCACATCTGCACATACATATATGTACATACAGACACAGCACCTGTACTCTGCACACACCTGGCCCCACTCTGCCCTGCACACACAGCCCACCAGCACCCATGCAGAGCCCACGAGCAGCCACATGTGCAGCCACCACAGGCAGCCGCCAGTGTGAGCAGAACACCCGCGTGCACTCACACCACACACACGCTCAGCGTGAGCCCGCACTCCAGATGCAGTTTGTTCTGCAGCTTAGAGTGAGAAGACAGTGGACTCCCAGCTGGACCCTGCAGCCAGTCTTGCAGTAGGGACAGACACGCTCCCATCCCACCAAAGAGCCCCTCTTTAGCTCCAGCCCATCTGCAGCTCACACCTTAAGCAAATAGAGCACCGGGGAATGTCTCACTGGAGCTGACGTCCCAGCAGAGTGTGTGTGCCAGGCAGGGGATCTCTCCCTCTCCCTCTCTCTCTTCCACTCGCATCTTTTCATGAACTCTATTTCTCTTTCCTTTCTGAAAACAACTGAGCTGTAAATACTGTTTAACCTTCTTCCCCCCTTCCCCCTCCCCTCCGCACTATAAAAACACAAATATGCCATAACTCAGCTGGCTCAGCCGCCGCGCCTCCAACATGCCCTGCTCCAGGCCTCTCAGGAAGGTCATAACAAACGACTTTCCGATTCAGTGCTCCTGAAATAATTTTGTGTATTAAAACCTGAATCTGCACTTTCTGGACCGAAAGCCTCTCTTAATTATGGCAAGCGTCCTTGGGATGGACAGTGATCCTTCACTACAGCACTGCTAACCAACCGGAGAGGCAGTGGCTCTGGCTCCCCACCACCACCTCCTCCTGCTGCCCCCTCCCACCACCACCCAACCCACAGCCCCCCTTGCTCCCTCGCCCCCCCGCCTTCCCTTTGCCCAATCTGTTTTCAAAGTGTGTCTGTCCTTTATTAAATTGTTTTCTTTTCCACATTATCAGTTGCCATGGAGACCTCATCTCTCGGATTATTTGAATTTCATTATATCTATTGATTTGGGAGCATTTCATCTTTTTTATTGTTTTTCTGTCAATTTTCAAAACGAATAACCATCTAATTTGCGTCAGTGCTGATTATGTTTGTCCCTCAATAGAGGTCGGCAGCTGCGTCGGGGAAACAAATCAATGGGAAACCATCATAAACCTCCCCAGTACAATCTCCAGGATATGTGGGTGACATTCCACGCCTGCGAGAAACACTCATCATATCCAAACTTCTTTCTTTCTTTTCTTTTTTCTTCTCCCCTTTTTTTTTTTTCCCTCTCTCAGATAGCTCTAATGGTCAGTGGCGGGTACCACTTAAAATCATATTTATTTTACCCACAGACATGTACAATTCTGGGCACATCATATTTTTAGACAGGGAGGGGACAAGGGTAAGAGAAGTGGGAAGGAATATTTTCTTTTTGTAGGAAAGAATGGAAGAAAAGAATGAGAACAGAAAGAAAAAGAGGAAAAGTAGATGGGGATTGCAAATTGCTTACTATGTTTTTTTTTTAAATAATTTATGCAATTTTAAGCATTTATGTATAAATTTTTTAATAAGCCACCCTGGAGCAAAATAGCCATTAACATCCCAACGTCCTTCTGTCCAATGGGCTCTTGTGCAGGATCAATTTCCGAGAGTACTTTCCTTTTTTTTTTATGACATGATAAAATGCTTTTAAAGCAACTTACACAAATATGGAAATTTTTTCCCCTCCTCTTTTTTCCCTCTCTCTCTCTTTATTTTTTTTTTTTTTTTGTTTGGTTTGGTGGTTTTTTTTTGTTTGTTTGGTGTTTTTTTTGTTTTTAACAGCCTCACTTATTCACCAGGGAGAGCAAGTGAGTGAGAGTGTGTGTGTGTGCTGGGGAGGGCAGTTGGCAGAAGGATAGACCCAGCCCTAACTGGAATGGACCTGCCTGTCCTTCTAACAAGGGCATAAACTTTCATTAGCGATGCACACAGTCAAAGGCAATTTAGGGAAACGCGCTGTACAGAAAAGGAAACCTCAGCGTTTTTACTCGGTGGCTCCTTGGCTCCGTCCAGGGGGCTCTATCCTTGAGCTCTGCTTGTGCTCTCCAACCAAAGTGACCCCACTGGCCATGGGGGAGGTAGGAGGGAGCCAGAAAGAGGCTGGGGCTGCTCTGGGGGATGCATGCACCCGGCCATGCCAGCAGCCTGCACGCCCCGAGCTGGGCCACGGAAGCCAGTCAATATTAATGTCTTGCTGGAACACACTGGTCCTGCAAGAAGCTCAGAGGTATCTGTTGCTCTGCCCACTGCAGAGCTTCATCCTCCAAGGGGACAGTCCTCCCCAAAGGTCTCTATTTTGGGTTTCTGCACACTGATAAAGAGCTTGCAGCCTCCTGATGCCCCATTGGGGCTTTAGTTACAAGCCGGCTCTGCCCAGACCAGACAGATGTGTCACTGCTGCTCCTGTTTCCACAGGACATACAAACTAGTTATTTTTGCAGCTGGGACATGTTTGGCCTCACACAGGAACCTGGAAAATACCATCCCTAAAGGGATGGCTCCTGCCAGTAGCCCCAGGAGCAGGCACAGCTCTGCAAAGGATGGACACAAGCGCACGGCTGGAGGGAGAACAGCCCAACATGAGGGGCTTGCTGGGGTCTGAAAGTCATGATCATGTGTTGGAAATGAAACAAAACTATCTCTCCAGCTAGCATTCTCTTAGCCCTTTGGCTTTGAGGTGGAAGTTTATGCACCCTAAGCCAGCTATATGTTATACATGCCAAAGCGTGGGAATCCCTGTGCACATCCCTATTATTTGCTCCAACATGAAGCCCTGACAGTGGTTTTCATACAAGAGCAGATTTCTTTACCTTTTTGTATGACATACATCCAGAGATAATATAGACCTATAAATTTAATCCTACTGACAGCAGGTCTGCACATTACTGGTACTTTTCACAGACCCCTGCACTTTCCCAGCCCTGTGCAACCCCAGTGCAGTCTCAGCCCCCGCAGTGCTGGCTGGCACAGAGATGGGCATACACCTGCCCCATCTGCCATGTTTGTGGGTATTTTAACTAAAGCAGAGGGTTAAAAAAAAAAAAAAAAAAAAAAAGAAAAAAAAAATTCCAGGGGCAGCCAGTGCTCAGCTGGAAAAACACAAAGTGCCGAGAACAGCAAACCCAATCAATAACAATCACAACCCCAGCAGCGGGTGAGGAAAGCATGAACTGTTTTGGCCTGCTCCCTGCATGCTCACCCACTTGGGAAAACACACACTCCCCAGAGGCCCATGATTGCATCCCCTCCCATTCCACCCTACACTCACCCTCACAAATAGCCTTATGGAGTGCAAGTCGCCCATGTTCCTGTTCTGGCCAGAAACTTAGCAAAGAGGAGACAGGGACCCTGCATAGAGGAACTGGACTCACAGGAATGAGCTGGCACCTGAGGAAGGTTCCTTCTCCCAGCAAAGTGCTCCTTACACCCCACACCCTCCTAACCTCCCCTCTTCCTCCAAAGTTTTGCCCTTTGTGCCCCCCTTCCTATACCAGTTGCTGGCCTTGGCCTTAAGGTGATCTTCTCCCATCTTCTTTCCTCAAGTTTCCAGCACCATTCCACCCTTCTCCTTCCAGCATCTCCTGCCAAGGCTCTTGTACCCCAGTCTGCACCCCCATACCCTCTTTACACCTCTCTGTCCTCATTCTCTGTGGGCCCAACAGCCAAGTCGGGCAGAAAAAGTTGGGCTTCCCAGAGGACCAGCCCTGCCAGGGACTGGTGCTCAGCCTGGGGAGGGGGAAGATGGAATTCTATAAGGGAAAACATGGGAGCTCTCCCTTCTCCTGGTCTTGCGTCACTCCTCACTCAGACTGTACAGATTTGGGGGATTTTACTGTAGCAGCAGAGGTCAGCAGGAGTTGAAGGTTTTCAGATCATATATATCACTCTATATGGTCTTGTCTATAGTGAGTGCTAAATATAGCCAAGCCAAACCTGGAGGTGACTTCAGTGCTGTGGTGCGGGGACAGCAGCCACTGCACAGTCACTCTCCACCTCAAAGCAATGCAGATGTCAGAAGTCACAGTTCAAAATCAAGGATGCCTGTGCATTCTCTGTTCTCCCACTGCCAAGAGTGTGAGCCAGGCCCTCTCCCTCTCTCAGGTCTCCACGATTCCTCACTTTGAGAAGTCAAAATGAAACATCATCTTCTTGTTTCAAGGTCCATTTTTTCTGTGGGATGTTGGACCCTCCTATGTATGACATGCCAACATCTGTGTCAGCACAGCGACTCAAAAACTTAACCAGTGGAAGAAGCTCTGAATAGAAGGGGAAAGTCTCTTGTGTGGGTCAGAATAATTAGACTGAGCTCAAATTGGCTTTAGGCATCTGCTGCTGTGTCTGAGCAAAATCAAGCCATGCTGCTTCCATCAGCATCTCTCTGCTCTTGGCCTCACCCTGCAGAACTGAAAGGATCATATACTGCCTTGTATAGGGCATCTCTGGGAACAAGACTTGCCTCAACTGAAGCCATAAAGCCTCCTTATCCAGATATCATTAAAGCCAAGAGAAAAGAGGCCAGACAGAGAGATTGAGATGAGCCATTTCCCCAACAAACTTGCTTCCCTTTTTCATTCGCTCCTTTCTTTTTTTCCCCCTTTAACTGTCATTAAAATAACAAGTTTCTGTTACAGTCTAAACATTCCCACATTGTATAAAGGGTTATGTTACACTAGAGTCACTGCTGGGCCCAGTGTTTGCACAGAAACCTCACTGCAGGTCCCCCCTCCTGACGAAGTGACTTATTAAAGTTTAAACAGTAATTAACAGAACAATAAAAATAAAGGGATGTTTGGGGAGTCGTAGTGCACACAGGGTTTTTGGCAGTGCCAGCACTTTTCAGTGCCCTGCGCTGGCAGAAAAAACGGCTGCAAAACCAGCGGGAGAGATCGTGTGCTGGAAGGAAGGAGCAAGGCCAAGGTACGATCCCAGCCCCAGCACGAGGGTGTAGGGAGCAGTAGGATGCAAGGAAAAGGTTTGGGGGACTGGGGAAAGGATGCCAAAGGGTCACCTGGCAGGAGGCTGGTCAGATTCAGTGGTCACCACCAGTCCTGCCCTCTGTGTGCACATCGCACAGCATCAGCAACTTCCACTGCCTGTTCTCCCATTCTGCTGAGATGGCCTGGACAAGCCCCCAGAAATCTGCATTTGGGGAATCATGTCTAAGAAGCCAGAGCTGGGCTTTGCGGAAGTGGCTCCTTTATTTTAAAAGAGTAGTAGAGAGCAAAGAGTAACCACAGAGCAAACCCCTGAGAATAATCTTGCAAATAGAGAGACCTTCTATGGTAGACTCCAAGACCAGGCCCCTTGCCTGGGAACTTTAGAAACAGACAGAAGATGTTTTGCAGGACTGCTCCTGCCCTGGCCCTGTGCAGGTGTGAGCTGCAGATCCAATGGCATAATATAAGTTCCCTCCTGAAATGCAGCCAGAGCCAGCATCACAGGGTCATCCCCTGGAGCCGTGCCAGAGTCAGAACTTTCCCAACCCATGTGAACTTGGCTAATCAGAGCTCCCTTTACAGGAGAAATCCTGCTTTTCCTCTGTTTTGTTCCCATTCCCAGTAGCTTGGCTTGCCCAGGAAGAGCTCTAGAGAATGTGGGTAGAATTTAAGCTTAGGTTGTCAGCCCTCCCTATTACCCAACGTGCAGCAACTCAGAAAGATCACATCTGAAGATATTTTTGGTGCCTATTGTACCTATTCTCAAATGTTTGCCTCAGTAGCTCACAGTGCTAGCTGGCTCCAGCCCTGATGTGTGACTCAGTACACACAGCATTGTGCAGCCCCATGTTTGCTAAATCTCTTCCAGTACAACTGCTCAGTTTGCAAATAAAAAGACAGCTCCGTGAGGGTGTATCTTCTGTGCAGAGGGAACTCAGGGAGTGCTGCCTTGAGCCTCTCCCAAACCTACGACTTGGCTCCTGGTCTGTCTGGGGAGCAGCGTGGATCTGACCTGACCTGACCTGACCTGGGGACTGCCCTACTGCCATGAGGACACACATGGAGACATCCATCACCAGCTGCTCCCAGTCAGCCCACAGCCTCCCTTCCCTCTGCTGGGGTGCAGGAGCAGGAAACCTCAGGAGACATCCCCAGAAGTCTCAGTGTCACACCAGTACAGGTCACCCAAGTGAGGACACTGAGACCCAGCGTGCCTGCTCACGCTTCTTGGAGGATAACTCCCTTCGTGAGGTGGGCTTGCCAGTGCCAGGTTAATGGTTGGATCTGGTGACCTTAAAGGTTTTTTCTGACCTAAACAATTCTATGATGTTGTGAATTCAGCCCAGGCTTCCAAGGTGCTGGTTTATTAAGGAGGAAGCCTGCATCAGCCATGACAACCCTGCAAAGGAATGCCAGGGTGGAGGACTGGCATGTCAGGGTCCAGAAGTAATGAAACCAAAACCCTTTCAACCTTGGTGATTCTACTACATTTGGGTGTAAATTGATAAACTTGCCTGGAGCTCCAGCGAGGACATGAAATGGAAGCAAGGGAGAAGCGGAAGGTTGAGTTGAAGACACACTGATGCCCTTTTACTTTACACCTGTGTTTTAACTGGGCCCCAGCAGCTGAGCTGTGTGGCACACAGCTCTCCACACCTCTCTTGCTGCCTTGTCCCATTCAGCACCCCCTTCCCTGCTCAGGATGTCTTCACAGCAGCCTTCCTGAATCCTGGTGGGGCCCTTGGGTCCCACTGCCAGGGAGGTAAATGGGATGTGGCAGATTCATCTCCATTCACAGCCTTGTTCGGCCAGGAACACTATGTCCTCTTATCCCCAGACTTCTAATGCAACATTTTTTTTTCTCTGTGGCTTTTCTCCTGCCCTGGGAAATAAGGTGCCACTGGCTTGTTCAGACATGTCCTGGAGACAGTTTCCAAAGTAAGCCCCTGAATCTACTGCAAATCAGGCAGGGCAACTTCTGCCTCAAACCCCTGATCAGCTGAGCTGCTGGCTCTGTTTTTTTTTCTTCTTTTTGCTGCCCCAAGCAAGCTAGATGCATAGGAACAGCAGTCAGGATTCAGCACTGCAGCAGGATGTTGTCAGGGTCAGCAGTTCACAGGAAGGGCAGGTACAGGTGTCTGCCTTCCTGACTCACCCCTCTCTCACCACTCAGAGGTCTCTCTGCACATTCCCATTCTCTGAACTGATGTTAGCTGAGCTTCCAGTCCCTTTCTGGAGGACTCTTCTCCCCCACCGACTGAGGATGGGCAGCTCATCTCCAGACACTCAGCTCAGTGCCTCAGCTCTTCCTGACTTGCTGGGCTTGATCCCTCTCTGACTGATCTTATGCTCATGTCACTCTGCTTGGCTCAGGAGAATTATTTCCCAGCTGACACCACATCAGTGACAAGACAGGAGCTTATGCCTTTCCACTGCCACTCACACTAAACTCAGAGAAAAAGAAATGCCACCCAAATCTGAACTTTTCATTCCATTCACCCAATTATTTCATCCTGGCTGTGCTGGAGTCAGGGTCTCCAGACTCATCTGCAGTGAGAGTGGCAGTGCTTGAGAGGGGAGAGGTGTTGAACAAGTACAAGCAGGTGCAAATAGAACAGAAGGTGCCCCCAGGTCAGCACTCACGTGCATTTTCCTCGGCCATGTCTGAGGAGACTTGGAGTCAGAACAGAGCACAGCTTTGCATGGGGGTCTCAAACATGTTCACTGTCCTGTGCACTTCCTTTTCCAACACGTCGTTCAGGATGTCTCTACAGCAATGCCAGTAACTGCCTGTAGGGAATGTTATGTTAGAAGATTATCTAATGCACTCTTAATCATCTGGTCTTTCAATCTACAGTGGGAAATCAGAGCAGCCAGCATAGTATGACCCTTCCTCCAGACACCGCTGAGTTCAGATACCATTATCAGTGGTAGCCTGGTCCATGTCCCAGAACTTAAGCTCCCTTTTGGTTAACAGGCCATGAAATTATTTAGACTGTTCTTCATGTTACATTCTGTTATATTTGTAATTGACACAGAAGATCAGCAGTGCCACTTTCTGTATGTTGCTGAATACAGGGGAGACAGTACTTAGAAGCACTTAGTCCTAACCTAACAGTCCTGTTAGGTTTAGGGGAAGCCAACTCTTTGGAGAAGACCTGTCCACAAGGAAAGGGCTGGGTATTGTCAGAGACCTTAACCCACGTATGTCTGCAATATGATATGGGAATCAGCACCCTAAAATCTGGTCTCACCTCCTTTTTTCGGAAGGGACTTCTAAACAAAAGAAAACAGTCTGCCAGCACACTCAGTGTTCAGCGCCATCTTCAATCAGGGAAGCCTAATTATACCCATTATACTGATGAGGAAGCACTGGCACAAAGCTATGCATTCACATGGCTACAGATACAAAGAAAATCAGTGGCAAAGCTGGAATTATACTCAAGAATCATGGTGATGAGCTTATCACCCACCTCAGCACAGCCCCATGCAGCTGGTAATGACCAGTCCTACCCATGTCCTGCAGGCGACAAAGCTGGTGTGGAGCCCTCCACACACCTGCTTAACAAGTAGAAGTTTCAATCCCTATACTGAGATGGTTTGGGGTGTTCTGGGGCACTCAGGCACTGGTCACATCAGCTGGCCCACAAGCACCAGTCAACTCAGCTCCCTGTATGAGAGACAGACTGATGGGCTGCAGACACCCAACAGCCGAAACATCAGGTCTGAGCCACTAAGAGACCCTGTGACCACAGGGAGCAGGCAGGGATGAATCATCTGTTCCTTCTGAAGCAGCTTAATCAACTCCCTTGCATGTGGATCCTCACAGGAGGTCCAGCCTGAGCCCTCTCCATATTAATGATCCCCTGGGACAGAGAGCCAAGAGATTTTCCTTGGCACCAGGGTCCAGCACTTGCCCTGCACACTCCCTGCCAGGTGCTGGGTGCTCTGGTCTAAGATAGGCTGCAGAATCCTTCGGGACTGAGAGTCATTACATAAACAATACAGTAGGATCATGGGCTGTAATTCTAAAAGCGCCAGAGGTCTTGGCACCAGAGTCTGCCTTAGTAAAGGCCTCCCTCCATATGGAAACCCAAACAAAACAAACAAAACCCCAAACTCTCTTGGTGCTTAACAAATAATAATAAATAGTAAATAATAACCCTAAGAGCCAACCTATCAAGACAGATGTTAGGCACCAGGGCAGCTCTGAAGAAACACTGGTTCTACAGTAGTTGCCCTTCTTCCCCAGTTTCCAGTACACTGAGCTCACGTCATCAGGTTCTTGCAGGGTTAGGTCCAGGGGGAAGCCTGAGATTTCTGTCAGAAATGTGGGTAGGAGTTGCAGCCTTTGTATGTCACTGGTCTGGGATGTTCACCTGCTAAGTGGGCACACACCAACTCATGCCCAGTTCCTTCTTTTTGCAGATCTCTCTCTAGGAGCTAAAGGCAAAAAGAAGCAGATGGAGCTGAGCAAGGGAATCCAGGTAGGTGTGAGTCCAGAGAAGCCTCTCCCCAGCATCATTACAGTCTGGACTCAGAGTCCCCCACCTGTTCTGTGCAAGCTGAGCTCCCGGCAGGACACTGGGATAGCTGCCTGGCAGGGACATGGGCTGAAACAAAGGGCCTAATTTAAGTATTTTTATAACTCGTTGCTTGTGACAGTGGGTTTAGCAGTTGCCAGCCATCTGGAATGAAGAATTACAGCCACCTCCCCTAATCCTATATTGCCTAAACCCTAAAGCTGGTTAGGGTGCAAGGATGAGGCAGCAGGTTGGGAGGAGATAGTGATAGGAAGGTGGGGGTGGAGAAGGGACCGCAGGAAAATTGTCAAACTTACTTCTTTTTCCTGCAAGGTGCTGGGTGGCCCCAGATATGTCAGAAGTATTTTTGCTAAGAATCAAGAGAAGACAGAATGAAAAAAAAACAGGGGAGAGGGGAAACAAGGAGTCCTCCATGACCACACAGTCGCATGCACCACACACACACACGCACATAGAGGCTTACTGGTCTGCGCAGGGCTGTCAGGTAAATTAGATCTGAAAGCTGACAATTTCTGACCATATTTCCTTGATTATTTCAAACAAATGCACACCAGCCGCTGTAAGGAGATTAAAGTGACATAAACGTCCCGAGTGGGAGGAGGGAGGGCAGAGAATTCAGGTCACCCCCATCCGTCCCCCATTTGACAGCCGCTATATCGCTATCCAATCCAATAAAAAAATCCCCCCCTTTTGCTTTAATTAATTTTACAGCTAGCTTGCTTAATTACTTTCAATCAAAATCCTCCTGCCATCGCAAAATTAGAGATGGTTGAGCTCCATTAGCCTAAATTCTTCATTTCCATATAGAAAGAGGCTCCTTCGGCAAAGCCAACAGGGCTCCCTCTTATTCTAGCCGCCATCGGACAGATGCCTGTCCCTCTGTCTGTCTTCAGTTCCTTGGGAGAAGGAAGGCGGGAAGGATACACTCCTGTTTCCCACCTTCCCCTTACACAGAGCATCTCCTTGAGAGCCCTGGACATGGGAGACCTCTCTGCTCACAGCAAAGACCACAAGAGGTGAGGACAGCCTGCCCTCCTGACCCTTCTATGGCTGTGCTGGAACAAGCTTTTCCATGGCTTTATGAGGGAGCTGGATGGCCCAGTGCTTCTGCCGTGCTTCCAGCACTGGGGACAGGATCTGGAAGGGAAAACTGCTCCTACTACAGTTGGTTTGAGCAGTGCCACTGTCACCCCACACGTGTGTGCAGGCATCACTGACTCTCGGTGATCTCGGTGGACATGTGGAAAGCACTTTGAGGGGACACAGCGGCAGATCATCTTACATTTGCCTGCTGTGGGTTTGGTACCTTCCTTCAGAGCATCTGGCACTGTGGGCCACAGACCTGCAACATTCCTGCAGCTGCCACAGGCATCAGTAGCACCTTTCTTCGGCAAACAAGTCCTGAGCTGTCCCATTTTGGGGACAATGGAACCTCCCGTGAAGCACAGGGAGTGGCAGCAATAAGCTGCACTGTAGAGGAGACAAGAGGAGACTGGGCAGAGAGGATGGATGCAGGAGGAAACCCTGGAAGGAGCTGGACATTCTGGGAGCAGAGGAGAACCAGTTCCTCTCAAAAGACTACAGAAACTGGAATTATCCAGACCATTCCATGCTTTTCTCCCATTTTCTCCCACCTCCTATGGCCCTTTCCTTTCCCACATACCCAAACTAATTGCAGAGCAATGGTTCTACTGGAATTTTGCCTACACTCAGTACTCTCTGCAGGTACTGAGCCCTGGGGACCAGCCAGTGGAGCCCGGCCCCTGCTCCCTCCTCCCAGCACCTGCCCAGGCCACATGTACATCTAACCTGGAGCTGCAGGAAGGTCACACCAGCAGCCCAGTCTCTGCACTTCCCCACCCTTCAGAAAGCTCACAGGGATTCATAGGCGCCAGAAGCTCAACTCCCCCCACAGCTCCAGGGAGGACAGGTCAAACCCTTCTTCTTTAGAGCAAAATGAAGAAGAGACAAACACAGACCTATTTTGTTTATAAGCTTAAAACTGAATCCAATGGCACATCTACCTAGGGATTTTAGATTAAATGGTTTAAGAAACTCAAATAGGCTTTTTAATCCGGTAAAATAAAAAGAGCCCCAAAGAAGCAAAGAATTCACCCTGCTGAGCCTCACACCTATGTAGACAGCCAGGTTTGAATGGCTTTCTTGCTCTCTGCCACTCCTCCCTGGCATGGCATGGGACAGAATGTATTTGCCAAAATCTGGAAGCTTAGGGTACACCCTGTTCAGGACTTGTGAAGACTTCCCTTTCCCATGGACGACCCACTTCACACTGTGTAACACTTCCTTCAGCCTTTCTGTGTCCTCGTATGCATACGCTGTTCAGCTGGGCCCTTCACCCTAGCACCTGGCAATGGAGCGCAGTGCCAGCCCTGGTTATGTCACCAGTGCCAGCCAAAAGCAATCCAAGAGATGACACCAAAACCCCTAATCCCCATTCAACACACACATACAGGCACTGTTTTTCATATGAACTACATTCCTGAATGCTTCACAATAGAAGACAAGGAGCCATGTGCTTGAGATGCAGTGAGCACCAGCAGGCTCTGGCAGGGGACGCAGCAGCCAGACAGTCAGCACAGGCCTGACGGATGGAGACCAACCCCACACAGACTTGGGCAGTGTGATGAACATCTGGAGCTGAATCCTGACAGAAACCAGGATGCAAAGGGGCTCTGTTCTCTGCTGGATAACCACCTCTCCAGGACTTCCAGCCTCCAGTATCACATCTCACCAACTTTCCAACAGACGCGGTCCCCTCTCCCCCAGTGCGGCTGTTGCGCTCCGGAAACAGTCAGAACCAGCCTTCCCCTGAACACGCTCTGCAATAAAATTCCCGACTTGTGTCTCGCCTGCTCCAATGCTCAGAGCAGCCAGGACAATAGAACAGAGAGGCCCTAAATCCACCAGACTCACCCTAAATAGCAATGGCCCATAATTTTGCCTGACATTCAGGAGCTTGTTATTCTTTCCTCTCGTCGCCTGGCTGGAGCTGTTCAGACCCATCAGTGTTATTCTATGCATTAAATGGGAAAAAAACCAACTCAACAACAACCCAGAGAGTTTCCAAGCCTGCCCAACGAGGGCTGAAGGGGCAGTGTCCACAGCTGAACCAGCAGTGGGAGAACATGAGCAATCAATGCCTCAAACCCAGACCCATACACTCTGCAGAGGAACTGTATGAGTGGGTCCTGCAGAGACCCCCAGCAGAAACAAACACCCTTTTCTCTGCTTGCATCCCTACCAAGGAAACTCTAATCTCTCCCAACCCTTCCAGTCACCCACCTGGTGCCTGGGAAGGCTGCTGCCCACCCCTCCCCACCACCTGGCAATGGGGAGCTTTAACCACAACAGTTTGGGGTCTGGGTTTTTTTTTTTCCAGGCTGGCTCCAGCTGATTAAGGACCTGCAACAGGATGTAGGGATTACAGCAAAACCTGGCTGCAGATCAGCTGGGGCACAGAGCCAAAGGAGAGAGCGAGGATTGCCCCCAGCCTGGCTGCCAAACCGGCACTCGTCCTGCTGGGAGGCTGCGAGGGCTGGAGCTCAGTGCTGGAACAAGGCTCCTGCCCTTGCTGGCTCTGCTGGGGAATGGCCTGCAGCCCACTCTGACAAACACGTCCACATGAAGGGCAGGGCTGCGAGAACATGGGATCTGTGGCTTATAGGGCTCTCTGAAGAGAGGAAAATCCCTAGAACCTTGCTCTTTGTGCCCTCAGCTCAGGCCAAACAGAAATGCAATGGGGTAGGTGCACCCCCACCTCCTGATTTGAGCAGCAGGAACAGCCTGAGCTGGAGATGCCTCATGATTCCCTAGCATCTCTGCCAGGGTCTGCATGATGTAGAGCTTCTAGTGGGTATCCTGCAATAACACTCTGCAAAATACTCTGTGCTGAGTTTTTAATCCAGGAAGAAGTGATCAGGGAAAGCAATAATCTCAGTTGGCACACGGAGCACAGCAGGATCTTGCTTCTGGGGAAGCATCAAGAGCAGAATTTTCTTCAAGGAAACTCTGGGGCTTTTTTTTTCTTCTGCTAACACTGATCCCTGCTTGGACTAGCAGCAGCAGCAGCAGCTCCCAGCATCTTTCTAAAGTGCCTGTCACTGCAATATCCAACTGCTGATATCCCCTAGGGGACATCCCCCCAAGCCTGGGTTTTCCACATCCCTGTTAGATTGGAGCAAGAGGGACAGCAGCAGTGGGAGCAGCCCTCCCGCTCTGGCCTGAAGCTGTTAGCCTCGAGTCCTGTTTTCATCAGGTCTGGCAGAGCTGCTGCCTTGCTTCCCAGCCTGCCACCTCAGAGGGATAATTTGCCAGTGCCTTCTCAGAGAGCTCAGTGGAAATGCTTTGCAGGACAGAGTATGCCTCTTCTTCATGGACAAACCCTCTGAGCTTCATGCTGGTGCATCTCCCTCTCCTAGTGACCCCCAGGCTCTGTCTGTATAAAGGAGATCATGAAGATGCCAGGACTTGGTCCTCTTTTCCAAGTGCTGCCTGGCCAAGACCTGGCAGTAAGAGGGAGAAGCTGCGTGAGGCAGCAGGAGGAGGTGGAAATCTGTCTGGCAGCAGCAGCACAGAGACTTCTCAGTGCTGCCCACCAGACTCATTGTAGCAGAGAAACTCTGGAGTCAGCTCCTGCCGAGCTGGGGCTGCGGGGGAAAGCAGGAGTTGATATTGCAGGCAGAGACCACTGGGATACCACTGAAAGCTGCTAAATATGACCAGGTTAGCACTTTAGTCTTTAATGGCAGGTCACCATTAATAAACCCAGGGCCCCAGGGTGCTGTACAGAGCCTCCCTCCCCCACTCCCCAAAATACTCATTTCATTAACTTCTCTGTGCGTGGTGCTCAGCACCTGCCAGAGGCTGAGCAGCCAGGAGAGCTAGCAAGGGTTAAGGACATCTTTTGGCAGAGCTAACTATTCTTCAGACAGGATGGAGCAAGGCAAGTTTGCACAGCATCCCTCTCCTACCCAGTGCTCCCCTCTGTGTCTCGTTACCCCAGTTCATGCTGGAGACCAACCCACAGCTTTTGGTTCCACAGAGACAGGGCAGCCTGGGAAAGCTCTGAGTGGGGAAGAACTGTCCCAAGCCCATGGCCAAGGGGCTGAGTGCTGCCAAAGGACAGCAGAAACATGGCCCTGAACCCCAACTCCAGCACCAAGTCCCTCTGGCCTTCAGAAAGTCACTTCCCATCACTGTGCCTTGCTCTCCCCATCTCTGGAAAGACGACGACAGCGCTGATGGCCACAGCAGGGAAGGGCAGAGGGGAGCTATTTCAGATCCAGGCAGGGAAAAAATACTAGTTGAATAAAGAGAATGGGCAAACAATAAAGGCCAAATACTGCTTTTGGGGAGCCTGGAATGACCCATGGGATTGCCCCAGTATACAAAAGGGTGAACTTGACCATTGCAAAAGGTAATCGGCAGAGAGGGGCCAAGGGAGCCAGCACAGGGTGGGACTACTCTGTCTCCACACATGCCCCACATTCTCTGCAGCCTCACAGATCCTCCTGCAGAGGCCTCTGGTCCCAGGGCTGCAGCACAGAGGACAGATGACAAGGTGAGCGGCAAGCTGGAGGACGGAGCTTTGCTCCACCTGCTTCCAGTGTGACACCGACCACTTCCCAGAGGGATGGTGGGGCGGAAGGAGGAACAAATATATGTCCCAGCTGCCAAAAATCCCATCCTGAGTCTCTATCGATCTGCCCTACTTGGCAACTGAAGCTGCAGCCACCGTCTGTGGTGCTAGATCAATAAGACCTGGGCAGACAGGGAGGGAGAGGCCCTTTTATGGGAAGGCGGTTCTTTATGGGGAAGTATTTTGATTTTTAGAATGAGTGTGGAGTCAAGGAAGAGGAGATACTGGGACTGAAGCTGCAGTTTAGTTTGAACTCATTTCAAATACCTGCTGAGCCGTTTACACTGGGGACCTCCTGCCCACAGCAGCTGTCCCAGGCTCTGTCCTCTCTGTCCACCCAGGACACAGGCAAGAGCCTCTCGCCCACCCTGGGTGCTCTCAGTGCAGAGGTGTCAGCTGCAGTGATGGGCTGGTACCTCCCTGATGCACAGCACAGAGCCTGTGCCTGGCAATTCTCCAGGAGTTCCTTACAGATCTTCCCCAGGGACCTGAGAAGAGGGAGAGATTTTGCAGCCATGTGAGAAGGAATCGCTGTGCTGCTCAAAGAGCCTCTGGAGATGCCTCGACTCTCCAGGAGGCACGTTGTGATGACTTCTACAGTGTGGCTATCACTGGGGCCAGCCAGGTGGGAAGGTCTTGGCCTTGGTGGCAATAGCATGGCTGATTCAGCAGAGAGGATGGGCTCTGATGGGCCTGCCCACATCATTTCCATCCTGCCTAGTGGGAAGCATCATGCCCTGCCTCTCAGCCTCTGCATGAAAGGGATCACAGCCTGGTAAGACACAGTGAGCCAGGAAGATCTTGGACCATGACTGCCATTGACCCCTTTTATCCTTCTGTGCCTGGAGACCCCTTTTTTATGTTCAGGTCATGTAGCTGGGTCCCGGAGACCAGGTGATCTGCTGGAGGAGAGCCCTGGTTTTGACTGCTTTGGCAACTCCGGCATTTTGCTAATTTTGTGCCCATAATACGACCAGGAGAAGGCAGAAGAGGAGAAAATATTAGAGAGGGCTGGGGAGGGCCAACTCCAGTGGCAGAAGTGCCCCATTTCCTAAGCCAAGAACGAGTGGCAGCTCATCAGCTGCCAATTAGAGCTGGCTGCAAGAGGGACAGTGCATTGGGTGTCACCTACAAATGCCCTTTGGATAGATGGAGGGGGGAGTGAAGAGAGAATCTGCAGTTGTTCTAACGTTTCTTGCTCAGCAGAACAACTGTTGCCGTCCTTTTAGTACAAACCCAGCAACTGTTCCCAAAAGCTCAGCCTCCTCAGCTTCTGTCCTTAAAAAAACCCCACCAACCAATCTCCAAAATGACGGCTTCTGAGTCAGGGCAAAAATGTTATTAACAAAAACATCACTCAGGGGTGGGACACCTGCTCCCTGACAAGCAACTGGCCTGGCTGCCCATGGTTAGAGTATTACATCAGACCCCAAAAAGAGAAAGAAAAGGGAGGGAGAAGGGGAGAGAGTGGAAAAGAACAGACAGAGGGAGGATGACAGCAGAAGGGAGTAACAAAGACAAAGAAGAGCAGGAGAGGGGAAGCACAGAAAGAAAAGAGCAAGTGCGAGCGTATGTGAGAGACAGAGCAGGAGAGAGCGGGAGCGTGGGGGGGAGCAGGGAAGTGTGCGGGAAGTGGCAGTGTGTGTGCAATAAAGTGTGGGAGTGCATATGTGTGAGAGACTGCGAGCGTGTGCATATGGCAGAGACCGCAGCTAAGAGGAGGAAGAGTAAGGAAAACCAAAAAATCTTGGAAAAGTGTAACAAGAAAATAGGGAGGAAGAGAGAAACAAAAGCTAAAGTGAAGGACATTGAACAAATGAGTCTGGTGAAGAAGAGCAAAGATAAGAGTGGTGAGGTAGGGATGGGAAATGGAGGTGGGGGCACTTGGGATGGGACAGAGCAAGGGTGAGGATCAGGAAGAGAGAGGAAAGGGAGAAGAGGGCAGAAGAGAATAGAGGAATAAAAGAAACAAACAGGGGTGAGGGAGAGAGAGATGTCTATTAAAAACCTCAGTGCATAACACAAAATGTCAGGGTTTATAGCTTCATTCTTGGCATTGCTGGTACTGAGAACCCCACACAGAAATGTCACTGCTTGTCATGTTTAATCACCTGCTATTTGTTAACACCTTCGCTGCAAGGAGTATGCCCCTCACCCCTTGCAGGCTCTCCTTTCAGAGAATAAACTGTGAAAATATGCCTCTGCCTTGCAGTTCTCACAGGGCAGTTTCAGCCACACGCCAAGCTGGGCAGGGGAGGCCAGGCAGGGCCAGCACTCCAGCCATGGTTGTTTGACTTCCAGTTGGGGCTTCCAGCACAGGGCAGGGCTTCTGCAGGAGCACACAGCAGGGAGCAGAATAGGACAGAGGATGCTCCGCAGAGTGTGGGATGATGCTGGGAGCACACGGAGCAGGTGAGTGAGGTGGGTTTGGAGTGATTTCAGAGAAGAGTAGGAAACAGGAGTGAGAGGGGAAGGCTCAGTTTCTAAAATGAAGGTGCGCAGGGGCAGGGAGGAGCAGGGTACAGGGCGCTTCTCCTGCTGGAACAACACCTGTGCTCCCATCCCACTCATGTCCCGTGCTGAACACATATAAACAAAATCCCTGAAATCCACATAAGTCAAGAATTCTCCAATCTGTTTGCTTGAGCAGCAACTGTCACATAAAAGCAAACATCCAAAGCTATTAAATGTACAGTTACAGTTCCTTGCTCTGGCATCTGTCCTGGTGACTTTGCTTCTGTTCCTCCCAAAGCCGTGGACTGATGGTTTTCCTCTGTGTCAGGCACTCGTGCCCCCACTGTCTGCACTTCCCACCTAGCCACATACTGTCTGTCTGACATCAAATTGCTCTGCTAGAGAAATTACTTTGAGATCATCACTAGACAAGACTTTTCCCTCCTATTTCACACACTTCAACTGGAAAGAAATCAAGAAAATGCTCCTCTCCATACAGTAGACCTCTCCCATACCAGTAGTGAAGATGAAAATCTTACTCTACAGTTTTCAGGCTTATGGAAAGAAATCGACCCCCCACCTAAATGAAAATTTCAAGACGTGTATATGAGGACCATTAGTGCAAGTATTCGCATGTAACCAAAGAATGGCGATCAGCCCTGTTTCAACACAAACGAGAGCTCTGCTTCAGCACAGTTCTTGCCCTACACTCTGAACGGCTTATACCAGTGTGCAGTGGTTTGGAAGTGCTGATGCCACTGAAATCAGACTTCCCCTCCTGAAAATGAAGAGAATTTGTGGAGTCAAAGAAACTACAATAGAATGAGCTATAAGGGGAGCCTATGCCCATTTACACTTTTTTCATGCATTCAAGCAACAAAAAAAGTAGCAGAAGCCATTGGTTCCCTGAAGAGCACAAGGTTTTCTGCTCCAGCCCCTCTGACTTCGGGGTGCCAGGTCCTTGTGTGCCCAGATCCCTCCATGGAAATGGCACCAGAGCCAAGGACTACAGGACTGAGGGGCTTCCTGGAGCTGGTGTCATCCAGATACTAAGGACATGCTAGAGGAATACGAACCAGCAGAAACTTGGTGCTCAATCTCTCTCCAATCCCTACAACACAATTTTAAAATCCACTTTAGATCCTCCAGGACTGGATGTGGGACTGAAGTAAAAACTGTCAAGCCCAAACCAGGCAGTTCTGGAAAGCCAAGCTCCAAAGCATGCTTGGACCTTGCACCTTGGTCTCTTGTAGTGACAGCAGGTTGTTTCCACTCAAATTTTCTTCCTTGCAACAGTGTTTTGTTGGTATTTTCTGAATGACATCCTCATTAGTTTTCAAAAGCAAGCATATCCATCTCAATCTCACACACTTGAGGAACTCCAAGGATGGTTCGGAGACCTCCTGCACGGCTGCTCCTGTCTGCTCCTGCACTGAGGACAGAGGCTTTGCTCCATCCAGCTCCTTCTCCTGACACCCACAGCCCCCCTAAAATTCCACAATTAAATTCAAGCCCAATTTTTGTGCCCAAAGACAACTGGGCTGACACATGAGCCCAGCCGTTGACCACTGCCTCCTGCACAGGGAGGGCTCAGAACAAAACCTGAGAAGAGTGGGTTCTGCCCCTGCCCCAAAGGACCAGCACAAGCTCCAGGAGCCTCCCCAGGACCTATTCTGGGAACAGGAACAGTACACAGAAGGGCCTCCCACTGGCCTTTCGCCAAGGATAAAATTCGCCCTTCTGAATGCAGGCCAAAAGGATCTTAAGTGACTACTGACTTTTGTTGCCCAACTTAAGTCACCTTAAATGGGCCTAATTTTTAAAGTGTCAGTGCTCAGCACAACTCAGAATTGGGCTCTTTAAGACGCCCAATACGACAGGTCCAGTTACTGCTGTAACAAGAAAGACCATTATTCCTCTCTTCTGTGACTTCTTCCAGTTTGGCCAGGCCTTTTATCTTTTTTTCCTCTCCCCTCCCTTCTCCTTGTTCTTTTCTTTTTCAGCTTTTTATGAATTTCTGTCAGCTTTCCTTCCTCTCCCCCCCGTCAAGGTCATGCAGCTCATTTCCACGTTGAACATTTACTCAGCAAGCCTTTCACAGGCTCTCACCGCAAATATGCTTTCTGATAAAGTCTGGAGAAGAGAAACTGTAAAACCCAAACCAATGTCAGAAATAAATAAAAAAATCCCACCAGGGCAAAATGGGGCTGTGACAAGGCAGACTCTTTCAATAGAGAGAGCTAGCAGGTAAAGCACCCATTTCACTGCAATTGTGTGACCATATTCTTGCTCTCCTTTAGAGGTTGTTTTTCTGAATATTTCTGTTTTGCTGTCAGTGCTGTGCCACCTGTATGAGTGGAACTGTTAAATATAACCTCTTTTCATCCACAATGAAGCTCCCCCTTATTCACAGGTCAGAACCCTCTCAGCCCGTGGACACCTGCTCAGGTCATGGTTTTACACCCAGGAATACATCCAGCCCAAAATTTCCCAAAGGAAGAGAGGCCACCATCTCCTTGCTTGGCAAGTCAGTTTTGGGATAACCAGCATATAGTATCAAAAGGTTCCCAGCTTCCAAGAGCCCTAAGGGGTTCCCTGAGGATCACTGCACGGAGGGAAGTGAGCTGAAAACAGTTGTCTTCTTTCTCTTGACACACCAGGGCTCTGCTTTCTCCTCACTCCAGAGTTGCTGCTTTAGGTTTCTTCATTTTGCTACTTTGCTTTTAGGAGCTCACAATGAAAAGACAGAAATCTGGCAATTCCTCCTAGCAGGAGAGAGCTAATTTGCAGCAATGCTGTCTGCCCTCCACACCTCTCCCCTGATTTCTACCTATGGCCTAGAAAGGCATCCCCCCCGCCACTGCTCCCAGGTGAGCAGCTCCCACCCACTCCCCAGCCCACAGCCACTGCTGGCAGTGGCTGCTGTGGAGCAGAGACCTGGCTATCCCGTTTCCATGGCATCTGACCTTCTCCTAGAGGCTGCAGAAATAAGGCCTTCCATAAACAGGTATTTCTACCCAGGAAAGCCTCCAATCAGTGTCACAGTACTCCAGATTGTGCTGGCTCAGGTAGCTGGCTGTGAATACCTTGGTGCAGCATGTGGAACAGTCAGTTCTACTTTAGGAACTGTGCAGAGCCATGGCCTTGCAGGGGAGCAGCACAGCCAACACCAGCAAGAGCAGGTACCTTGACAAGTGCCACAGTGGAGCTGTTACAGGGACAAATATTGCTGGTCCCCCAGCATCACCAGAAATAAACAGAAACAGAAAGTTACAAATTTTGCCAGACAGTCTAAGCCCTGAAAGAAAATACAAAAAAAATACACTCTAACTTTGAGTGCTTTTGTCCACTTGCAACTCTGCTTTAGCAGCACAGCAATGGTGAAAGCAGCACGCTGGTGCCAGTGACATTGTCCTGAGTGTCAGCACACTCCAACACAGCAGGGTAGAGTGGTGTGGGATGCTATAGGACACTTTGTTGGCAGTCAGACCCCGGCAGAGGTTGGGCACTGAGCTGGGTGTCACCACACTGTGCACAGGCTCCTGTGACCCTTCTGTCTCCCTGGCACGGCCCGTCTCGTCTCACTGAGTGCTGCTCGCCCTCCCTCCCTCCCAATGCGCACATGGCTTTAATGTTTTTATTACCTGTTTGACTCGCTGCCTTATTGCTTCTCCTCTTAATGGGGCTGTAACCGTGGAAACGAGGAATAAACGGCCACCAGAAAATGAGATGATTAAACAGGTCACCCTGGCAAAACAAACTCCGTGTTCACACAGCTCAGGCTGTGTGTGCAGTTTCTGTCCAGGGAAATGCTGGTGGGAGAGGGTGGAAGGGCTGGACCAGGCTCCTGGAACGAGCACACCAGTGAGAGGTGCCTCCACAGAGAAGTGTGGTCTCTGCCCAGGAGGAATGGTGCTGTGAGCTTCCCAGCAAAGACATGCAGAAAATGGCAAGGTTTGCTGAGGGAAGATGGGAGACAGTGAGGACAAGACACATTCATGTAACTGGGGAAAAAATAGCAACTATGAAGAGTATAAATAGGCTGGACTGAAAACAGAACACAAGTCTGAGACAAGCTGGTATCCTCTGGTGTCCCTGTCTCTGGCATTACCCATGCCTGCCTCGTGGCAACTCCCAAGGGAGCATAGAGGCGCTTCTGCTTGCAGCTCTTCAGGTCCCTGGGGCACAGCTCCACCACTCTCCTGAGTGAACTGCCAAGCTGCACTGGTGCTGTCCCGGCAAAGGCACGGCACTATCCAGGTAAGCGTGGCCAGGACCACAAGGAATGGAGGATCTCATGCAGCACAAGCTTGGCTTTCCCAGAGCCAGTTGTGGCCACTGTACTCAGAGGTCCTTTTCTGAAACCCCGTGGCTGGGAGGGAAGGGACAGGACCATGAGAGCCAGGAAGAAATGACCACAGCCTGGGTTGGTGTCTAAGCCTGAGCAGGTCACCTCCACCACAGCCTCCTCATGCCGGGGAGCAACAGTTGGTCCTCACCAGCAAGACAAGGAGCAGGTGGACCATCTGTTTCCATGCCCTACTGGGTGCTAACATCTGAATGAGATCCCTCAGTTAAGCTGAGAGGTTCAGACCAAATGAGTTTCAGACCAGAATGTTGTTTGTCGAAAACAAAAATAAAACCCTAAAATATGCACACCGCAATCAAAAAAGCACAATCACAAACCAACATTTAAAGTAGTGAGGATCCTGCCAGAATCCCCATCCTGTTCCAACCTGTCCAAACCCAGACTCACTGGGTGCTGGCAGTCTGGGAAGAGCAGACTTACTCCACCAAGAGCAATAAATTCTGCAGAAGAAATTGGAATGGCAAAGTTTGGCGAGGTAGAGATGTGAGACAACTGCTTGGAGCACGCAGGCGAGTGGTTGTGCTTTCTTTCAAAAAAACCAGCAGGTGGTTTATGAAAAGGGTCCTATTCTTTAGGGTAATTTGAGCCATTTTTCATTGTTTGATAGAAAAATCCTAATATTCATGACCTCCTTTGACTGGAAGAAGTTTGCTCATCTGAATATCAGCCCACAGATAAATGGGAAAATGAAAAATAGAGTAAGACAATGGAAGACTGGGGGAAGGAAAGGGAAAGCGAGACAGAATCAAAGACAGAATGGAAGTCCAGGAGAGTGACAAAGAGTGACAGGTCTGTGGGAATATGGAAAGGAAGGAGGACATAAAGGAAAGCTATTTAGTAAGAAAAGTTAAATAGTGCAGCATAAAATAAGGCTGAGAAAAGCAGAGTGAGTGACAGAAAACACAGCCAGAGCAAGCAAAAGGAGCTTTCCCCTGAAGTTTCCAAGTCCATGGATCAGCTTTGCAGAACTGGGATTCTTGTCCTACTGAGTTTCAGTTAAAAATATTCATATGCAATTGAGAAGAAGAATCAGACAGACCCCCTTTCCCCAGCCTCTCTTCCCTCACCCTTTTCCAATCCGATCCTCCTCTGCTAACATCTGCTGCCTGCCTTTGGGACATGTGGATTGTAATTACTCCAGGGAGCAGCTTCCTCTCCTTTCCCTGCTTGCAGAGGGCCGCTTGGAAGAGAACTTCAAGCGACGGAAAGATACCACACACACCTTCACACCACATGGCCAGGAGAAGGGCACGTGGGAGCCAGGGCCATGCCCAGAGAACTTGACAGCACAGGGGTGGGACATGGGCAGGTGAAAAGATGAAGACATTTGTCTACAACACACACCAAGAAAAACATCCACCTGGCCCAAAGATGGGGGACCTGGGGAGAAGCTGGTTTGAGATATGGAACTCCTCCATACAGGGGACGGAGTGCTGGAGGAGAGGTGTGCTGGGGAAGCACAGGCAGCAGGAGGAGGAGGAGGAGGGCTGCCCTGGGCGAGGCAGCTTAGGGAGTGGATTCATACAAGCATGGAGCTGGCAAACACCAGGCAGAGAGGTGGAGCTGCTTTAATGAGAAGATGCTTCTATGACTCAGGCCTCAAAGGGATTGGTACTTTATTATTTTATTTTTCCATAATAAATTATGCCTTGGGATGCCAGGTCCTGCCGGGTTTTTCTGGAAATACCAGACAAAAGCTGGTGTTGCTACCTGGCTTTTGACAGGCAGTTTCCCATGTGTGGAAGCTGAAAGTTCCTGGTTCCTCCTCTGCTCTGCCCTGGCCCATCCAGTTTTGGGAGCAGGGCTGACACCACTGCACCATTCCAACAGAATAGCCCAGCTGAAGCTCTTCACCTCCCAGCCCAGGTCCTGGGAGGCCCCCTTGCAGGTCCATCACAGCACACCCTGGACCCACGGCTGCTGGGATGTCAAAGGTGCCTTGGGGCAGGTGAGAGTGGGCTCAGCTCTCCCACACCCCAGGCACCCCACCCCAGCTGGAGGGAGGAGTGCTCCTGCCCGACCCCCGCACCCATCCATGGACAGCAGCCAGGCTCATTCCCTTATCTCCATCCCTGAGCACCCAGCCCTGGCTCTGGGCTGCACTAGGGAGTATGATTATGCTGACTTTATAGATTAGGAGTTATTCATCCTACACCAAATCCTCAGACTCTGCCATGTCTCACAGACCTGTTCTGGAGCTCTTTGTTAGATTTAGGCTGAACTTGGCCCTAGTTCAGCTCAGAAACTCATGTTACAAAAAATCCCTGTACAGCCGCCTGTCTGAGGCTGTGGACCAAGCTGATGCCAAGGCCATCGTTGGCCCCAGCAGCAAAACAGTGGGGGTTTCCCTGCAGAGTTGTGGGAGCACAGAGACACGTGACACACAGGGCAGAGACCATACTCATCTTCTCTTGCTGCCAAGAAAGATTCACTCATGGCAACGATGATGCAAGGGCACAGAACCAGAATGTTCATCATGGCAATGTCTTGAGAGAGTAACCTGGGGAACATGAAGTTCAGCACACCACCAACACGTGAGTGTCCAGGAGCGTGGAGGTGGGTGAGTGTCTGGGGCAGACGCGCATGTTCAGGACAGGGTGATGGGGATGTAGGTATTGGGTGTGGGGAACATCCTCAGAAATGCACCACCAGAGCCTGGTGTTTTTACTGATTTCACAAGAGAGGCTCTGCTAAAATGCCACCTCTCCAAAGCAAAACATGAGCATGTTGGTGAATCATCATTTCACACCCCAAAACCAGGAATGGGTGGCAAAGCTCCCTAGTGAGGCACCAAATCCTCAGGGGATTGTCATAAAATGCACCCAGTGACCTTAGTCTTCCCATCCATTTCCCTTGTATCTCCTGTTCTCCACCCTTTGCTTTCTCTTGCCAACCTACATGGGTTGTTCAGCTTTTATTCCAAGCATGAAACTGCCTTAGGACTGGAAGCTTTAAGCAGTTTCCCAGCCTCCAGAAATTTTCTGGTTTTGTTTCTCCATAGCAGAGCAAACAATTGCTTTGGTACCTAGCCACCACACCTAACTCCCAAATGCAACAAGAACTTGGAATTCTTTGGGAAACTTATATAAGAACATATTTTACATGAGTGAAATGCATGCATTTTGTTCAGTGCAACTATTTCTCCCTGAAGGGACTTGACAAACTTTTATTTTCTGGAATCGCCACATGAAGAAAGATGGAAAGTCCCTAGAGAAAGAGATGAAGACTTGTTCCAGGTTAACACACTCGAAAGAGATGTTGACAGCTGGAGTCGGCCTCTGAGAGCTCTACAGATGGGCAACAAGGGTCTCCACAGTTTGGTTGAGGGAAAAGCATCACCATACCTTTCCAAAACACATTCTGGTCCGCAGATAAAGCCTGTGTTTACATGGAATTGCAGTCTAGACCTTCACCTGTGATCAGCACTACTGCCTGTTCCAACCAGCAGCTCCTGCCAGGGACCAGGAGCCCACCCACAAGAGCTGAACAAAGGAGAAGAAGCCCCAGGGTACCAATCCCAGCTGTAGCCCTGCTCTGTGACCATCTGTCTGCACAAAGACGGGCCCTATCTGGAGAAGCTTTGCATAGCCTCTGGGCTTTGCCCATCCAGGGACTGCCCTGTCACCCTCCCACATCCACCCTCTGGCAGCACCATGGTGACCTGGCCCAGCTCTTCACCCACCTGTGCCCCTCCAGCACCTGAGCACTGTGCACCTTCTACGTCCTCAAGCCAGTCCCGGCTGCTGTTCCAGCCACTGGTCAAGCTGGAATGGAGATTAGAAACCTGCAAGTTTTTCTTTTGTCACAAATTTCTGCCTCCACCTCCCCTGTGAGCCCTTGGAGAGGAAACAGGGAGCAACAAGGTCCTGGTCCAAGGGGCTCTCCATCCTGGAAATGGATTTTACCTGTCTCTGAAAGCTGCCTCCATCTCTCACCCCCCATAGCTTTCTCCCTAGGGAAATCAGCCTAAAAGGGGCTAATGGAACAATGTCCCTCTCTCTCCCCCCTCTCATTTTCTCTCTTTTTTTTTATTAGCATTTGTGGAATTTATTCCCAAACTCTCCTAATCTTTCGTACACAACCATTTGATTTGCATAACCCAGCCCCCTCTCATAAAAACTGGCTGCTAGTTTAATTAAAAAATGTAAATTTGCTGTCATCTCGGGGCCTAGTGAATTAGGACGACATCGGCATTTTTTATTGCTGAAGACGTCCAAATTGATCCAGTCCGCATTGAACCGGAGGGGAGGAGACGGTGCCGCGTGGGACTTTTGGCTGGAGGTTCTGCCCCTCCCCTGCTTCCAGCCAAGCCTCCTCTGCCCCCTCTTTGCTTTGCAAAGTGCAGCTGAGGACGAGGACGTTGGTTCTCCCAAACCTCAGCTGGATCGGCTAGCACGGCCTCTGCAATGTCAGCACTTCTGGGAGCTGAGCCCTGTGTGGCACCTGAGCTCTCCAAACCTTGGGAACGGCTGCATCTTCAAACCCTGGGAGAGAGGGAAGGAGCCCAGGTGGAGATGGGAGATGCAGCACAGGCGTTGGTTATCTTCACCTACTACAGGACTTTTCATTACTTTCCACTTTCAACCAACTTTTCAGAGGGCACCTAAACTGTAGGCTGAGCAGCTGCCATGGGGTACGATTTGATGTCAGAGGGAGAGTCAAAGTGGCCACAAAGGCTCTCGCTGTGAGGACAGCCAAGTGCAAGAAGTGGGACAGAAAAGGCTGTGTAGGCAAAGCCCTGAGATAAATTCCAAGTTCAGATAGTACTTTCCAATCGCAGGAAAGAGGACTCTGGGTAGAAGCATAAACAGTTCAGCAAACTGATGATATGGAAACTGCACATCAAATATCTGATCACCTCCAGTTGAGGTATCTGTACCATTCCCAGCCAGTTTCAGTACAAGTTGCCTCTTCCCCTATGGGACTGTGTGGCAGAGTGGAACAGTGCAGTACCTGAACACACCACCGGACCCCACTCTGTCAGTGGCAGACCTGGTTTAGAAGGACTCGTAAGACCCAGCAGACAGAGCACAGGTGAGGAAATAGGAGTTTATCTCAACTGTCAACTTTCTGGTCTTTCTGTGAGTTATCTCTCTATAGTGCCAAAGCAGTAGAAACACTCCTATGGACTTCAAGCAGCTTTGAAGCATGTTCTCCAAGTGCTGCTTAGTTCATGATGGGAAGGTTAATACCTGCCCTGCTAAACCCTTCTCCCAAGGAACAATCTTCACTGGGTAGGTTTAAGCCTACCATTTGAATGCTTTCCACCCGACAAATATCTCACAGAACTATTGGAAAGGGACATGAACACCCAAACCAACTGCCTGGGTACCTTTTGAAGAGCATGAGCTCAGGAATGACACCAACCTTGATTGAGCCAATACCTGCCAAAAAATCTGGCCAAAAAAGGGAGAGAAAAAAAAAAAAAAGTTGTCACCAGCCCAAAAAAGGTGTTTCTATCCACTGTGTGTTTCAAATAACAGCAGTGATTTGACAATGACACAAAATGACCCTTTGAGTGGAAAACTGGCTATTCCGCCACCCATTTACCAGAGGTGTCTTGGTCCTTATTCTGAGGTTAGTTTCTGTAATCTCATACTAAGAATAACTAGGCTGGGGAACAGTTTCCCAAAGGAAGGGACAAGTACCCAGTCAGTCAAGGTATTTAAAACTAGACTTGCAGAAAGTCACATTGTAGGAAACATCTTGCCACATTCCTGCACAGATGGACTCAGTCCACAAATTCTTTTCAGCCCTTAACCATTACTAACATTTCTGGCCCTAGAAGGTCCATGCAAGGATTGACTGAGCTGACAAGGCCCTCAGCAAGAGCAGACTGTCAGACCCCACATACTGAGACCCTCTGGGAAAGAAACCCCTCTGGACTTGCCTCTGCCAGCTGGCAGCTCGTATGAGCAGCCCTCGGGCACTGCCTCTGGAGAGTCAGTGCCTGAGGGCTTGGAGAGAATTCAAGAGGCAGCGACTGAGGGAGATAAGCTGGCCCAAGTACATAAGGGTTTAGAGGTGGTGATTATGGGGCAGGTCTTTGCCCCAAGATCATGACAAGACGGGTTCACCCACACACAGACCGTAACGCTGACTTAAAGAGATCTCCCCGATCCTCATTTCCATGCCTTACTGCAGCCCCCGGTTCCCACACTGGAGACCAAAACCCACGCGTTACCTGGGCGCAGGGGTGGCAAGGCTGAGCACGCACAACACTTCCGAGGCGAAGGAGGGTCCCTTTATTGGGGAGGGGGAGGCATCGGCTGGGCAGCCCCTACTCGGGGGAGCCCCGTGGGGCAGCGGGCAGGGCTCTGCCGGCAGAGGGCACTGCAGGGTCGGGGCACAGCCCTGCCCGCCTGGGGCACCCCGGCCCCAGACGGCCGGGCAGCTGCTACAGCTCCTCGAGATGGAGATCGGGGTAAGTCACTGTTTATTGCTCCTTAAAGCATTTGCCCTCCCTCAGTTTCACCACATCCTTAACTCCTTGGCTGCCCACGCAGCATCCCAGCTTCTTGATCTAGAAGGGAGGCAGCCGCACGCCCACGGCTGGACCCAAGCAGAGCCGGCACGTCGCGCTCGCAGGTGGAAGTGGCTCTGGAGCCACTCAGTTCCTGATATCAATGGTAGAAATAAGTAAATTAATGGAATAAATGACGACAAAATTATCCTCTCACAATATCAGAGTACATAGTTCAGGCCCAGTCAATCATCAACCAGTTTATTACCATCTTACTTCTTATTAAAAAAAAAAAAAAACAACACACACATACACTCTGGCAGTAACTACCTGGACCATGGCACATTGCCAGCACAGGCCTGTTTGGCTCATTGCTGCCATTTGGTTTTAAAATAGCAAAGAATGCTTTACACCGTTTTGGAGGAGCAGGTATAGTTGTGTTAGCTGGTATGGGGCCATGGTGGTGGGACCTTAACCAAAGAGGGAGGTAAACATCACCCAAGGGATTTATTCCTACTAAACTCTGAATCTGCACATTTTGTCAAATCTAAATGAGACTCTGATCCAGACAGTCCAAAGATTGAAAAACCCACCAACACTTCGGGCCCTGCAGCTCCTGGTTGCAATCACACTCTAGCCTGACAGAGACCTCTCCATCATCACTCCCAGCAGGGCCACCAGCCCAACGCAGCACCAGGCCAGAACCTACTCTCCATCCTGATACCTGATCAAAAACCAGTGGACAAGCCGCAAAAAGCTACAATCAAAAACACACCCAACCCCAATACTAGGGCCTGTAATCTAAAACCAAAACATTGCCCCAGCCTGGCCACCTTTCCTCCTCCCTGCATGATGTGAAGGGGTGGGGGAGGTCTCGTACGCCTCACATGGAAGGACAAAAACAAACCCATCCCAGATATGCCCGGGATGAAAAAAAAAAAAAAACCAAACCAAAAAACAACTAATTAAATGTAATAAGCAGCCTCTTCATCTGACACTGCCTTGTCCCAAATAAATTAAATTCCTTTTCATTTAGGCATACAGGAACCTGACAAGCAACCTTTACCACCGACACGCCAGAGCTCAGGAGGAGGAAAAAATGAAAGAGAAAACAACCCACACAACTTACAACAAATACAAAAACAGAATCATTTCAAAACCCCCATAAACTTCCCCTCCGCATCCTTTCACGGCCAGCCCGCTCCTCGCCCCGCTGCCCCGGCCCGCGGGGGCCGCGCTGCCGGGAAGGGCCGGCGGAGGGAGCAGAGCCCCCGGCTCATCTCGGCGGGGCCGGGAGAGCGGGGCCGAAACGGCGGCGGCCGCGGGAGCAACTTCCGTAAAACAAGTGAAAGAAGCAAAGTGAAAGAGGCGGCAAGCCCCCCGCCGCACCGCACCGCCCGGCCCGCAGCTCTGCACCGCGCACCCGCCAACAAAAGTTTCGGTGCAGCGGCAGCCCCGCGTCCGAGAGACTGCGCTGCCCGCAGCGCCAGCCCCGGGGCCGCGGAGCCGCGGAACCGCGGAGGAGCGGACAGCGCTCCGCTTCGCACCGCCCGGCGCGGGGGCACCGGCACCAGCGGCCGCCCGACCGGGGGCTCCGCCGAGAGGCGGTCGAGGGGCTGGGGGCAGGAAAAGGACAATTGTGCTGTACTTACCATAGTCGGAGAGACGAAAGCCGAATTCACTGAAATAATCAACTTTCATAATACTTAATTAATACCTAATTGCAGCTGATTGCTCCCGAATAACAAGTTGTTTAAAGCACTGATGTCATTGCCGTGCCGGTCCTCCCCGAGTCACTTTGGCAGCGGGGCCGGGGGCGGGCGCGCCGCCGCGGGGGGCGGTGACTGTAGGCCGGCGGACCCGCCCCTCGCCGGGCCCGCCGCCGGGGGCAGGTGCGGGGCCGGGTCGGGTCGAGTCGGGTCGGGGGGCAGCGGCG
>VZUI01075244.1:0-2500 GCA_013401135.1 Cettia cetti
CAGCTCCTGCACTTCTGCCTCCCCCCGGCCGGGCCGGGCCCTGCCGCCGGCCGCCCCGCTCCCGCCGAGCCTCCTCCGGCGAGCCCGAGCCGTCTGAAGAGAGGCAGGAACAAAACCGCAAATTTAGATTAATAAAGCATTTGTTGATTCTACAGAAACTTAGCAGGCCCCTAAGAAATCCACCAGAGACCTGTGCAGCTCCAGTAATTTTCTGTTATATTATCTTTCTTGTAAAATACTTCCCCAGACAGAGCCCCCAAAGGGGCTCAAATATCACTGTGACTAACCGAAATCAATGTGCACTCACCTATTGACATTTTTACATAGTTTTTGGATTTAGTATCCGGCCCAAAACACAATCAAATCTTCTGCCAAGGAAATAACAGGCACTTAGCTAGTCAGCTATTAGTGTTACAAAGGAAAAAATGTGGGCACCCAAGGGAGATGGGAGAGACGGCATTGACGTCAGGGGTAATTGGGTGTCTGAGAGAAATTGCCAACGGCTGGCCAAAACCCCCAGAGGCCCACACAAAGCCGAGCTGCAACTCTAATAAAGGAAAGTAAATTCTAGAAAGGGGCTTTGCTGCAAAGAAGCCTAGCAGGAACCAAAAATATCTCCCACATACACAAACACATACACACAAATAAAAAATACAAAATATGTTTAGGAGCTCTCTTTTGCACATCTGGTTTAGGCTAAAGTGCTTTCTACTTTTTTTTTTTTTTTTTTTTTTTTTTTTTTTTTTGAGGACCACATGGATTTTTATGTTGTACCGTATGTTCAACATCTATTTTTATAAACAGAATTCAAGGCTTTAAAGAAACTTATTTTTAATCATGTGGCTTTCAACTGCAATCTCTCTGGCACCCGCTCTGGCACATTAAAAACAGTTTGGTCTTTTCTTTAAAAATCCCTGAACTTCCAAGGAGAATGACAAGTACAGGGGAGCCGCTGGAGGGCCATGGCTAAGGAGCTGTCCGACTGGTAAAATTGTTTTTGCACACCCAACCCCTCTCCATCAGCTGTACCTAGCTGTGTGTTTCAGTGACAAAACTCCCTTTCCACTCCCTCCTCCTCTCATGCAGGAAGCCTGAGAGAAAAGATTTCAGATCAGATACCCTGGGCAGAGTTTAGGGAGGACCTGAAGGTTGTAGCCTATTCTTTCCACTCATCCAGATCCCAGTATAGACTCACTGTGCTAACACCCCACCACAGATGAAGAATAAAGTGGATTTGGTCAGTTCTTACTAAGACCAATGTGTCTTCATTCCCCTTCTCCTCCCCCCAGACTTCTATTATATGCCTCACACAACGAGACTCAAACATCTTGTCATTGTAAAACTCAGATTGGTATTTTCCACCATGATAAACTGCTTTATATCTTCTACACTAAATGCAAAAATGTCTTTTTCATAGGTGATTTAGAGTTTCAGCAAAGTTTCAAGAATACCAAGATGATCAAGATCTTAATAGGTTCAAATCTGCTATTACACCTACCTGTGTCCACATCGTAACTATCATCATCATCTGGAATCTATGGGGGTCCCTGTAAGGCCATCAAGTGAGTGTTAACAATTTCACTTACAAGCTGCCTTCCACCCAACCAAAGAGCAGAGGAGGCAGAATCAGGTTAGCAAGAGGCTGAGGTACAAACAAAATGGCCACACACAAAGCTCAAAGGGCTCCTTAAGCACCACAGCACCAAGGGCATAAAGAAGTCTTTAACAATACACATATAAAATAGAGCTAAGTTTGAAAAGATCAGAAGTGCTTGATCGTAAAATTGCATTGCAGAGAACAAAATGATTATTGCTCTCAGAGAAGGAAGAGGGCTATTAACACAAAGAAACTCTCTAAGAAATGTAAATACAAAAACCTACACAGAAAGCAGATGCAAACAAAAAAAAGTCCCAGGCCTTGGGATGTAAAGGTGAAATTTCTTCATCTCTTGCTGATGAGCCCAAGTCTTGCTGAGGATGCCATTCTGATGGAAGAGGGTCTGGAAAGGGGAGTGTGGGCCAGCAGGACAAAGGGGGAGTGGTGTGGGGGGAGAGCATCTCCACTACCTCCATTATTTCTTGATGGCAAATCCACAACCATTGCTCAGGCCTCCAAGTGTTAGACAAGAGAAGCAGGCATTCTTCCTCCTTCACTTTCTACAGTGCTTACAGTTCACCAGAGGAAGGGCAATTAAAACCACTGGACTGACTCAGTAATATCATGTCCCCGACAGCATCATCAGAAACACTCAGCAAGTCATTTCTATCCTGAAGTTCACATGCTTAACAGTTTCATTGTGCAAATATTGCAGTGAGAGTTTTTTTTCAGAATTCTACCCTAATTTTTAAGAAAATATAACAACACATACAGTAGCAAATTAAGTACACGAGCATGACACAGGAATTAAATTATTCACAACAAAGCACAAAAAAAAGCAGCCTTTCCTTTATGGTCAATTAAAGCAGTATATGAGTAATAAATGCAAAATGCCATAATATT